>CAUYQG010193237.1:0-35244 GCA_963574415.1 Tarsius wallacei
TTTTTGAGTTGGAGTCTCACTCTGTTGCCCAGACTGGAGTACAGTGGCCGCTCCCGGCCACCGCAGCCTCGACCTGCTGGGCTCCGGCGATCCTTCCGCCTCAGCCTTCCAAGTAGCTGGAACTACAGGTGTGCTCTACCACGCCCGGCTAATTTTTGGATTTATTGTAGAGATGAGGTCTCGCCAAGTTGCCCAGGCGGGTCTCGAACCCGCGGGCTCAGGCAATTCACTCACCTCAGCCTCCCCAAGCGAGGGGTTACAGGCTGAGCCACCGAGCCCGGCGAGAACCATTTCCAATATAGGATTTGTTCAGAGGCCTCTCCATTGCCTTTGTCATGGCAGGGCACTTCCTCGGTGTAGCACTCTCCCTGCCTTCTCCTATCTCTCTGCCTGCTCCTTCTCTGTCTCTTGGGTGGACTCTTCTTCCCTTGAACACCAGTGTCCCAGAATTCCAATCTGTCTGTGCTCCTCTACTCTACATATTCTCCCTGAGTTGTCTAATCCAGGGGTCCCCAACCCTCGGGCGGCAGGTTGGTACCAGTCCATGGCCTGTTAGGAACTGGTCTGCACAGCAGGAGGTGAGCAGTGGGTGAGTGAAGTTCCATCCTCTGTCAGATCCATGGTGGCATTAGATTCTCCTATGAGAACCCTGTTGTGAACTGTACATGCAAGGGACCTAGGTGGCACGCTCCTTATGAGTCCCTAATGCCTGAGGATCCGCACCCTTCCCAGGTCCGTGGAAAAATGGTCTTCCACAGAACCGGTTCCTGATGCCAAAAAGGTTGGCGACTGCCTGTCTAATCCACCCCTGTGGTGCTGAAGGCCAGGTCACATCTCCCTGACCTGCAGCTGTAACTTGGCTCTTTCACCAGATCTTCTAATTTATTTACTCAAATGTCTGCTAAGCTTCTCTATGGGCAACCCACGGGCACCTCAAAGGCAGTATGTTCAGAATAGTTCTTCTTTTCACCAAGCTATGTCTCCCTACATGTTGCTTATTTTAGCCAATGGCATCACCATTCCCAGTCCCCCAGGCCAGAAAGATGGGGTCATCCTGCTGCTACTTCTTGAGCGCCCAGCCCACTCAGCCACACAGTTCTGACCATCCCCCTTCCTAAGTATGTGTTAGACCCCATGCCCGTCTCTCTGCCCCTGCCGACACCGTCCACGTCACACCATCACCATCTCTTTCTGTTTACTGTAACAGCTTCCCAACTAGATCTCTGCCTCCAGATTTGTCCTCTCAATCTCCCCTTCACAGAATCATCAAATAAGTCTTTTTAAAATGCAAATCTTTCTATATCAATCTGTATTTCTCAGGATTTGATTGTTAGTGTCAGAAACCAATTCCGAACTGACTTATGCGAAAGAGATAACGTATCAGTTCTTGTAACTTGGAAAGTAGACCCAGGTGCTCAGATGAAGACAGAAGATCTCTATCTTCAGCTCTCAGCTCTGCTGGCCTCTGGGTTTGCTGTTGATTGAATCTCGGGAAGGCTCTCCCGGTAGCGGCAAGATGGTGCCTAGCAGCTTAGTATCCTCAGTGGAGAGAGCGTTGCTTCCATGAGTCCAGTATAATACCAGATTGAGTCTGGCATGGTTCATGTTGGCTCACATTAACTGTGGTCTAGAGGATGAAGTACTCTTTGTTCAGGTGCATAGTACATGTCCACCACCCTGGACGTCACCTGCTCCATGTGAACTGAAAGGGCAGGAGCAAGATTCCCTAAAGGAAACCAGGGCCGTTACCAGAAAAGGGGAAGATGGATTCTGGACATCCACGAGCCTCCACTTTAAAATCTTTCAACACTGGGATGACTGTTGTCCAAAAATCAGAAAAATAACGAGCATTACAAGGATGTGGAGAAACTGCAATCCTTGTACATTATTAGTGGAAATCTAAAATGGTGCAGCTGCTGTGAAAGACAGGATAGTGGTTTCTCAAGAAAATTGAACATAGAATTACCAGATGGCCCAGCAATTGCACTTCTGGGTATATACCCAAAAGAATTAAAAATAGAAATGCAAAAAGATAATTGCATACCAATATTTATAGCAGCATTATTCACACCATCCAAAGGATGGAAGCAACCCAAATACTCATCAATGGATAAATGGATAAACAAAATGGGGTACACACATGCGATGAAATATTATCCAGCCGTAAAAAAGAATGAAATCCGGACGCATGCTACCACATGGATGAACCTTGAAAACACCATGCTACATGAGATAAGCCAGACCTAAAAGGACGAGTGTTGTATGACTCCATTTTTGTAAGGTCCACAGAATAATCAAAGTCATAAAGAAAGAAAGTACAATAGTGGTTACCAGGCACTGGGGGAAGAGGGAACGGAAAGGTCTTGTTTAGTGATGACAGAGTTTCGGTTTGGGATAATAGAAGTATTCTGGAGATGGATAGTGGTGATGGCTGCATAATAGTATGAATGTACTTAATGCCACTGAATTGTACATTTAGAAAGAGTCAAAATGGTAAAAGTTATGTTCAGTATATTTATTCACAATTAAAAAACAACTTTCAACAACTCTCCATCATTTTCCGGATCAAGTCTAATCTACCAAGCAGGTCACACAAAGTCCTTTTGGACCCAACTCCACGGATTTCCCCAGCTTGTGCTGACCTTCTTACCTCACTCTAAAAGGGGATTGTCCAACAGAACTTTCTGGAATAATGGCAATGTTCTGTGTCTGTGCTGTCCTGTATGGTGGCCACTAGCTATATGTGACGACTGGGCACTTGAAATGTGGCTGGTGTGACTACAGAACTGAATTTTGAATCTTAATCAATTTAAATGTAGACAGCCACATATAGGTAGTGGTTAGTCTATTTAGACAGCGGCATTCTACATTACAGAGTTACATCAGGTTATTTTATAACCCCGTGCCTTATGCCAATTCTCTCCCTTCATCTTAGATGTCCTTCCCGCCCTTTCTCATTCCCAAACTCTCAACTAAACTTGAAAACCTCTAAGAGGGTGGGACTGGGAAGAATTCCTGGTAACTCCTCTCATTCTGGTTTTCTTTCAAGCATTCATTTATTCATTCCCACAGTTCCTTGCTAGGCACTGGAAGTGCAAAGACAAAACCAGTTCTTACTATAGAGCTCGCAATTGATCCTTCTCCCAACAACCCTAATTATGCCTATTCTATCCATTAGCCAGGTCCTAACTTCTTCTTCTTATAAGGATACTAGTAATATTGGATTAGGGCCCACTCTAATGACCTCATTTCACCTTAATTATCCTCTTTAAAAACTCTATCTCCAAATACAGTTACATTTGGAAGAACTGACGATTAGGACTTCAACATAGGAATTTTGAGGGACGTCACAATTTAGTCCATAACACTACTCTACTTCAAGGACAAACATGATTCTTCCTTGTCCAAAGTCCACAGAGACCCTATGTGACAAGATTAGTGACAGCACGCTTCTCTAACTAAACCTTTCTCAGAAAATCTTTTCTCCTCTTTCTTCAAAATCACAGCAAAAGACTCATCTAATTTAAATTATGACTAAGTAGAACACTCTGGATCAGCTGCCAAGAGATTTCAGATGCTCTCAGTGTTTGCTCAAAGGATGATGGGTAGAACCTGCCTTATATTAGTGATGAAAGAACCAAACTTAGAGGAAGTCAGAGAGCCAGACAGCTAGCAAACAACATCCTACTACCGATGACTGCATCTTTACTAAAACTTTAGTAATAATAATATAACAAAAAAATTCTCCTCTAAAAACTGTCTAGAAGATTCTGGATTTTTTTTTAAACTCATTTCAAGGTTGGGCACAGTGGCTCACGCCTGTAATCCCAACTCTTTGGGAGACCAAGGTGGGAAGATTGCTTGAGTCTAGGAGTTTGAGACCAGCCTGGACAACAGAGAGAGACCTTATCTCTGCAAAAAATAAAAAAATTTAGCTGAGCACGATAGTGCACACCTGTAGTCCCAGCTACTCGGGAGGCTGAGATAGAAGGATCGCCTGAGCCCAGGAGGTTGAAGTTGTGGTGAGCTGTGATTGCACTGTGGCACTCCAGCCTGGGTGAAAGAGTAAGACCCTGACTCACAAAAATAAAAAAAGAAATTCATTTCATTCCTTGGAGCCATCCCTTGCACATACACACACACTTGCAAGAATATGCATGCTCTATGCACAGTGTGTTAGGATCAGATTCTTTGGGATTTCAGTAGCAGAAAACCCAAAACTATTAAGCTTAAACAAGATAGAATTTTGTTTTCTATCTCAGGTAACATACAGTCACATCATCCAGGGTTTCTATGAGGTTTCACAGGTCAGGGACCAAGTTTCTTACACGGTTCACCACCAAATATGGCCTTCATGCTCAAGGAAATCTTCTTGTCCAAGATGGCTGCCCCAGTTCTAGCTGCAACACTACATCTCAGCAAATACATAAGAAAAAAAGAAGTTGTCCATATCACTCTTGCTCATATCCCATTGGTTCGAACTTAATCACAAGGTCACACCTAGCTGCAAGGGATTGTGGGAAACGTATTTTTTTTTTTCGAGCTGGCGTCTCACTCCATAGCCCAGGCTGGAGTGCAGTGACAGGCTCACAGCCACCCAGGCATCAACCTCCTGGGCTCCCGCAATCCTTCCGCCTCAGCCTTCCAAGTAGCCAGAACTACAGGCATGTGCCACCAAACCCAGCTAATTTTTGATTTATTGTAGAGAAAAGATAATGCCAAGTTACCTGGGCTGGACTCGAACCTGCAGGCTCAGGCAGCCTCTCCTCAGCCTCCCAAAGTGCTGGGATGACAGGCCGAGCTGCCAAGCCTGGCCGGGAAATGTGTCCTTATTCATGACAGCCATATAGCCAGCTAAAACTATAAGGTAATTACTATAAAAGAAAAGAAAAATAAAATACATTTAAGTAGTACTGGATCATAACCCAAAGTATAAAACAAATATCCATGAGTTTATATTGATATAAACAAGCAATTAAATTAATAAATAGAGGAGACTAGACACATCTTCCAAGCAGAAGAATTCCAAATACTGTAGTTTATTTGGCTAGTTCACCCTTATGGAGGTGGAGCATAATTCTCTAGTCCTTAAGTGAAGGCTACAAGGCCAGGCTCAGTGGCTCAGCCTGTAATCCCAGCACTTTGGGAGGAGAGTGGATTGCCTGAGCTCACGGGTTCAAGATCAGCCCGGGCAACTCGGCGAGACCTTGTCTCTACAATAAATAAAAAGTTAGCCAGGTGTGGTAGCGCATGCCTGTAGTTCCAGCTACTTGGAGGGCTGAGACAGAAGGATCGCCGGAGCCCAGCGGGTCAACGCTGGGGTGGCTGTGAGCATGCCATGGCACTCCAGCCTGGGCGATGGAGTGAGACTCCAACTCAAAAAAAAAACAGTGTGGGCTACACATATTGACTTTCTTCTACAAATATAGTATGGAAAAAGAGGGGGGGAAAAATGAGTAACCTTACAGTGGAAAACCTGACAAACATTGCCTCAAGCCAGGTCATCGAGGTTAAGATAAACAGAGATGAATCATGTTGATGGTATGTACTCTTGATAAGATACCATTCAGATGATACTTTACCTCTGTGGTCTTCTACCTCCAAACACATTACTTCAGTCTAATGGTGAGAAAAACATGAGACCAATTCCAGTCGAGGGTCAGTCTACAAAACAACTACCCATACTCCTCAAAACTGTCAAGGTTAAAACAAGGAGAGTCTGAGAAACTGTCCCAGACACGAGGAGCCTAAAGAGACCCGACTAATACATGGGATGTGGTATTCTGGATAAGATCCTGGAACAGAAAAAAAAAATTAGGTAAAAACAAGGAACTCTTGCAAAAAATATGGACTTTAGTTTATAACTATGTATCAGTCAACTACTTTATTAGTGGTGACAAACATACTGTACAGATATAAGGTATTAATAATATGGAAAACTGGGTGTAATGTGTATGGGAATTCTGTACTATCTTTTCAATAATTCTGTGAATCTAAAACTGCTCTAAAATTAAAAGTTTATTCTAAAAAAAATAAAGGGAGACTAAATATTGGAGGGCAACCAGCAGTCTTTCCTCCAACGCCACCTAGGAGCTATTTTTCTCTTTGTATCCCCAAATCCAAGAGATGTTCATGCTAGAAAGGCCTTTCAAAGCCATTTGGTTTATCCCCCAAAACGAGGGAAAGAAAGCCAAAAGAACTCCTAAAAAGGGTTTGTCTGCCAGCTGGTGGGCAGAACGGAGCCAGATCACTGGACAAGGGGCCAGGTACCCTCTCCTCTCCTCCACATTGTCTATCAGTTCCCAAATTCCAGAGAGAAATGTGGGAAGGAGATGCCCATTAGCTGCCCAGGGAAGGAGAGACCTCAGCCCTTGAGGGTGGTGGTGAAGCACTCTGCCATTAACCATCCTTTTAACGATGGTGAGTCACTCCATTGCCCTAAGCAATCATTTCTTCACCTTTAAAATGGAGATAGTGCTAACTGCCCTGCTTATCTTAACACACTGCTGTGAGACACAAAAACCTTTGCAAACGTCTGGCTTTTCTATGTTGTAACAGACCAGCGGGAGGCCTTTGACACACTGAAATTTCATGACACAGTCCAACAGAGTGGCCCCAAACGCCACCTCTAGGCAGTATTATCTGTCTCTCAAAAATGGGATATAAAGTCTGGTCACAGCAATTTTACTTTTTCTAATTAATGATCCCTGGAGGCTTCTTATTAGTAGGACATTTCAGTGTCTCTCTTATACTCCTCTGCTCCCTGGGGATCAATATCCAGGAAGCCTGAATTCCTCAGAAGCTGGACCTGGGACTTCAACACAGGAATTTTGAGGGAGACACCATTTCGCTCACAACACCTCTCTATTTTAAGGACAAACACGATTTTTCCTTGCCGAAAGTCTGTAGACATTCTATGTGCACAAGCTTAACCCCACGTCAGGGAACACCAGCCCACTTCTCTGAATCTTTCTCAGAAAATCTTTTCTCTTCTTTCTTCAAAATCACAGCAAAAGATTCATCCAGTCTAAATGACTAAATAGAACACTCTGCATCACCTGCCAAGAGATTTCAGATGCCCTCAGCATTTACTCAAAGGCTGATGGGTGGGACTCTGGTCAGGAAGAATCCAGAAGTTGCTCAGCCTACTCTTGTTCCTTGGCTTCTCCTTGCAATATGGTGGGTGACTCAACTGAGTGGCAGTACTGATACGTCTCTCACGTGAAATGGATGCCCTGGGGAAACTGCCTCACACGTCTGGATCTCCTTAGAGGCCTGCCAGGCTTCTTCAGGGGAGGACAGCACCATTTCCTCGGTGCTGACTGCAGCCACGAAGATCCCACTTCTCTGTTCTCACCGCTCAGCTCAGCTCCCAGCATCTAGCTCTTTCCAATTGTATCCTTGGGCACTCATCAGGCCTTGGTTCTGGTGTCTACTGCCTCCGGGATCCAGAACCACCTTCTCCCGTCCTTCCCAAGACCCCCTCCCCCCGACCTTTGTGGGTCAGTTGCTTTGTTTTTTTCTCCTAAACCTTAAGCACCCAAAGTATTCCATCCCCTTTTCTGGAAGCTGCTCACTCACTCTCACCTAGCATAGGGTAGGTCAGCACTCCCAGGGTGCCTTACTTCCACCCTTTGGAGAGAAACAACCTTCAGTGGATCAAAGACATCATAGCCATCTAAGGGAGACTCCCAGGTGATTCTCTCCTACCCTTTGAGGGGGGTAGTGCCACTCTCAGTGAGTACCAGTGATTGAAGGTGTGATCTCTCAGTGAAGAAAGGGCTGGAATGATTATAATATCTGCAAGACATTTTGCTATCAACAAACAAAAATATCAAGTGCTTACAATGTCCCAGGTGTTGTGTTTGGCATAGAGAATTCGTTGGAAATTGATCACATTTCTAGAAATTGTTCATAAAAATTGATCAGACACTCTCCCCGTCTTTAAGGAAGTCGCAGCTTGGGAGAGGAAACAGACAAACAGATGAGGACCACGCTGGTCATAAGTATGATAAGGCTGCCACAGAACATCAAGACACCAGAGGGGCCCCAACCAGTCTTGCAGCCAACAGTCACCCACAGCTAGGGTTGGTCTTGGAGGGTCTCTTTGTGGAGACAGCCGCACCCTGGGCATGAATAACAATCTGGGTTTTGGGTAGAGGCACAGAAGAAGGTGTGGAAGTCTTCTCCATACTAGCATCATGAAAAATAAACGTAATATGAATCAAACAAGAAACACACAAAAAGGAAAGACTCTTGTATTCATCTGGATTCTCTTAGTTGAAAGTGACAGAAACTTTGAAAAAAACAAGTTGAGGCCAAACTGGGAATTAGAAAGATACTGGACTGTAATCAGGAATAAGGGCAGGGACCCAGAAGCAACTAGAAACCGGAGCTTAAACACCACCAGGACTCTCTGTCACTTCTCTCTGAGGGGGGCTGCCTTCTCTTCCATAGATGGACTGGCTTCATATGGTGGGGAACACGGCTCAAAAAACTTCCGAGTCCAGCATCCAGGGGCTGACGTTGTTGGAGAGAGGTGGGAAATCTTACCTTGGTTCCAATTTAGAAAACCCCAGGGAAAGATTCTGATTGGTCTGATTTGGGTCGGTGTCCACTCCTAGACCAATAAACCATAGCCAGGGTATGGGGAGGAGACAGGATCTTGCTTCCTGGAGATGCCATGGGGACCCTGTTGGTGGCTACTCTGGAGAAGGGAGAACTGTAAACCAAGAACCACCCCTACCGACCTCTCCTGCTGAATCAATGCCCAGAGCACCTGGAAACAGAAGGCGTCATTTTACTAAGAAATTGCATCCCAACTTTTCTTTTTTAAATTTTATTTTAAAGATGTGAGGTACAATTCAGGGTTAGGTATACAAATGGTCATGGTACAGGAAAAGTTTGGGCCTCACTTGGGTCCCCACGTCACCTGGTTTGAGATCAGGAACATTTATTGATGGAGTGTACCTCGTTTTGTTGTTAAAATTCTGAACAAGCTCTAAAATACCAGCATAAATAGGTGAAAATCTTTGTCACTACAAGTAGACAGTAATATTCCCCTCATAATTTCCTAGTCACCAGTAAGTGGACCTGAGTAAACAATATGAACTGCTTTACATGTGTCCAGCATTTTGCTGAGCATAAAACGGGTAGAGTGGGAAGATAAACTGGAAGATGTAAGTTTCACTGCCTGTCCTCAAGGAGCTTACCCACAATTGGAGTCACTTGGGATCTGAAGTAGACCATGGAGATCATACAAGCCACAGATATTTTCCAGAAAGTTCCTGAGAGGCCACCAGAGAGCTGAGGGAGAGGAATTGGAGTCGGAGGATAGAGAGTTCACGAGAGGCTGAACAGGCCAGCTCTGAGCACCTGGTCACCTTCTTCCAGAGTATCTCCAGCTACATCTGTTTCATGTATATTGGCATTTTGCATCAAATAATGTTTTTTTAAAAAGGGCTTTCCTCCTTTACAAATGTTTGAACACCACAGATAGAGTCCAGCTCTCTTGTTTTGCTCCCAGAGAGTTCAGTGCCCAGGAGATCTGTCCATTCCATCCATTTAATCCTCACAACTGCGCTGAGGTCTAGCTGGCTAAGGCGGACATGGGTGTGGTCTGGAGCCAACCCCACTGACCCTTACTTCACTTGCATGAAACAGCCGGGGTAAAACCATAACCAAGGGGTCTCATGTGGAGATTCGGGGAAGAAAGATCGTCTCTTGAACGGTTCGCCACTCAACAGGCTTTTGAATGGTTTCCTATGTGGTGGGTGGGGAGATGGCAGAAGAGGAAGGATAGCGCCGGGAAGAACGCCAGCACACCTGAGGCCGGGCACTACGCACCGTGTCAGGTGCTTGGCCTGTGCAAACCGGCACGAAGAGAGAAAGAAGAAAGGGAAGGATGCAAAGAACTCTCTGGGAACAAGACAAGGGAGCTGGACTCTATCTGTAGCGTTCAAACATTTGTGAAGAAGGAAAGGCCTTTTTTTTAACAAACATTATTTGATGCGAAATGACAATATACAGAACAGATGTAGCTGGAGATTCTCTGGAAGAAGGTGACCAGGTGCTCAGAGCTGGCCTGTTCAGCCTCTCGTGAGCCCTCTACGCCCAACTCCAACTCCCCTCCCTCAGCTCTCTGGTGGCCTCCCAGGAACTTTCTGGAAAATACCTGTAGACTGCAAAGAAAGAGAAGGATATAAAGACAGAAAGAAGAAAGGGAAAGCAGGGTGGAAGATGCAAAGACCACACGGGCCGAGTGGTTCCAAGAACCACACTTTTTTTTTTGTCAGAGTCTTACTCTGTCACCCAGGCTGGAGGGCAGTGGCACACTCACGGCCACCCCAGTGTCGACCTGCTGGGCTCCAGCAATCCCTCCACGTCAGCCTTCCAAATAGCCAGAACTACAGGTGTGCGCTACCACTCCTGGCTGATTTTTGATTTATTGTAGAGTCGAGGTCTCGCCAAGGTGCCCGGGCCGGTCTCGAACCCGTGGGCTCAGGCAACCTACTCACCTCGGCCTCCCGAAGTGCTGGGATTACGGGCTAAGCCACCGAGCTCAGCCAAGAACCACACTTTTAAGGCATCTACTCCTTCCTTTGTCTTTGTGTCACAGGTTTGAAGACCTGAAGTCCCGAACTCAACATGTTTCCAGGAAATCATACTCAGGTGCTTTAGAATAGGTTGCTCTCGGCTGAGTGTGGCAGCGCACGCCTGTAAACCGGCATTTTGGGAGGCCAAGGAGGGCGGATCGCTTGAGCCCAGGAGTTCGAGACCAGCTTGGGCAACAGAGCAAGACCTCAATCTCTACAAAAAAAATCAAAAAATTAACCGGGCATGGTGGCATGCGCCTGTAGTCCCAGCTACTCGGGAGGCTGAGGTGGAAGGTTCTCTTGAGCCCAGGAGGTCAAGGCCGCCATGAGCCGTGATCGTTGTGATCATGCCACTGCACTCCAGTCTGGGTGACAGAGTGAGACCCTAACTCAAAAAAATAAAATAAAGATAGGTTGTTCTAATTTCAGGTCCTCATTCTGTCATTGCAAATGCTTGTGGAAGAATTACTGCAAATTGGGCTCTGTGCTCAGACTGACTCACAGGCTGGTGTCACTACAAACAAGTACTCTGTTGACCAAAGCCATTTGCTGAGGATGGGAGAAGCTGAACCCCTACGGACGTAATTCATACACGTGTTGCTTGGTGTTCAAAATAAGAGAATGTTTCCATGCGCGGAAACATTTTAACTTAATTAGAATTGCCTTCCATTTCACTTATTTCTCTTTCATAACTGAATAGTGTTCTTTTCAAAGCACAGAGATAATGATTGATAGAGGTGTAAAACCTTGTTCGACTTTTGCTTAAAAATCGTATTCTCTGACTTTCATGTTGACAGAATGTTTTCCATGTTTTTGCTCTTGTTTTCCGTTATGAGTCTCTAAACCAGACAACTGCTTGGGAAGCCTGGTATCAGGATTCTAATTTAGATAATAGCATAACTCTCCAGAATACAGACAGAAGCCAAGCTCGTTGGGTTTCAGAGTGTCAGAGGGCTGTGACTTCTGGACTCGGAGTGGGTGGGGGCAGGGCCTTCATCTATATCATCAACCCAGCAACACTACCAATCAGGATTTTTTTTTTTCCACTGAAGGGAGTTTTCTACTCCGGCAGAACAGAGCCAGTTCCATCCTGCCACATCCTGTCACATCAGGATCATGTGTAGACACCTGAATGACTGGTACCATGTTTATCATTTCTTTTTTTTTTTTCATTTTTTTAATAAATATGATGACAGCCTCACTCTGTTGCCCAGACTAGAGTGCAATGGCACAAGCATGGCTACCGCAGCCTCGTCCTGCTGGGCTCAGGCAATCCTTCCACCTCAGTCTTTCAAGTAGCTGGGACTACAGGCGTGCACCACCAAGCCCAGCTAATTTTTAGATTTATTGTAGAGATGAGGTCTCACCAAGTTGCCCAGGCTGGTCTCGAACCCCTGGGCTCAGGCAATCCTCCCGCCTCTGCCTCCCAAACTATTGGGATCACGAGCATGAGCCACCGCGCCTAGATGATGTTTGTTTATCATTTATCCCTGAGGTGTTTGGCATCCCTTAAACACTGACCCCAAGGCAGTTGCTCTGATGGCCCAGCTCTTCATCTGGCTTCAGCTGTGCTGACTGTTCACATACATTTAATCCTCACAATGACGGTTAAAAAAAAAATTAATAGCATTGTACCCACTTTACAGATGAAGAAATTGAGGCTTAGAGTGATTAAGTGACTTGCCTAAGAGCAAACTAACTGGAAAGCGATGGAGCTAGGGTTTGAACCAGAATATGTAATTTCAAAGCCCATGCTCTTAGAGTCTACGCCACTCTACACTGACTCCTCCAGGGAGTTAAGTACACCTTTCATTCATATTCCAATTTTAGAATTTAGGAAGCGGTGTGGGACTAGGGGCACAGGACTAGGAGGTCTAGTCTGTGAGTCACAAGGCCTAACACATAGTAGGTGCTCAGTAAACACTTGTGGAGACACAAGGCTCAAGTCACTTGTGTACATTTGACTATGACTTCCTCCTGGGTGCTCAAGAGGGCATTTTAATTAAAGACCCTACAGCTTCTACCAGCACCGCCAGCACTGTAAAATACTGCAGCGTAGCGTCAAAAACTACCACCGTTGACTGAAAATCCACTAAACTTCCTTCATAGCACCGAAGTTTGGGAGCAAAGATAACAAAGGAGACTTTTGCTCAAAGGAGCCTCTGCCTCTAACAGCTATTTTGTTCGACTTGTCTTCCCGTCTCACTCTGTCCCAGAAAAATCTCCGGGGAAATGAAATTAAGCTGTTTCCCAGATTTACTTTTCAAAATTAGTCCTGGGCTGGCCTTCAACGCTGCAAACACATTCTGTGTAGTCACAAGGGAGGACTGCATGGAATTCTTGGACCAACTATGAAGCTTTGGAGGCCAGACAAGCCGAGCAAGCTCAAGAAAAACACAGAGGTGGGCGTTTCGTACTAATTACTTGCCCACCAGGCTGCTCTGTCCAGGGGTAGGAACCTCTCTCCCGTGCCCTTTTGTCTGTCTGTGCCCTTTCCTGCTATTAGGAAATGTCGAATGTCTGTTTGCCGCCTGCGCTCGGGTTTGGGTAATTGTTATCCACAGTAACTAAATCAGGCCGTCATTTTGCACAAGTACCCAGGGACCATCATCAGAGTGAGGGCCGTTTCCCAATCCAAATGGTCCTCCCTCACGGAGGTGGGAGGTGGTGTGGTTTTTCTTGACACATGGGCTGGCTGCTGTGGTGAGTCACCCTATCAGAGGGCCCATCTGTAAAAGCTAGACATCGTCAAGGACTTGGCTTCATCCTATTCTCGGGAACGAAGAAATTCAATTTAAAATCTGCATATTCATCATTCTGGAGGAATAAACACAGTGTGAAACTAGCTAAAATATTTAATAGTCAACATTTAATAATTCCCCAATCATATGTGGGACAAGATTTCATTCTCAGGAATTGTAACACTCATACATATGTAATTATACAGGCAGTTTTCAAGAAAGCTATCTTTCTTTCCCATAATAGATTTTCTTTCATTCTATGTGGGTTTTCAACAGATTGGCCCCAAGAGAAAAATCCTGCCTACTCCATCCTTTCCTTGCAGTGCTGAGGTCATGGTGTTTCGAGCATTACTGGAATTTCCTTCACATCCAAATCTTTCTTCTCATCCTTAAAGTCATCTTTTCACTGACATTCTTTCGAAAAGCAAACAAACAAGGCAACAACATTTTCATGTAGAATACCTACACAAATTTGGACCATGTTCAGGTAAGAATTACTCCAGAAGACTCGTCTGAAGCCAATCTTCTGCTTTTTTTCTGAGCCACAGAAAGATGGCTCAGCTCCTGGGGAAATGTAATCCGCTAGTTCCTACAGAGGGATCGAGGGAGGAAACTTTAGGAGACTCATATCAACGAAAGTTTTTACCCATAAAATTGCAGGTCCCAACAAGTCTTCTTTTAAAAATGTTTAAAACTGGGGAGTTCAGAGGAACTGTGTGTGGCCAACCTTTGCAGATTCTATCCACAAATGCCATTTATTTTTCATCACACAAGAAATCATCAGCAAAATCTAAACCAAAGACATTATTCAGCGGTAACAAGTCCCAATATGAGGAGTTCAGTTTTCCTTCTGTCTAATCATATGGCCATTTTCCCAACTGTTTCACACATGCTAATGGAGTGTGACAAGTAAAACACATTTGGCTCAGTACATGGTCCAGCATGAAATGGCTTCACAACAACGAAGCTTCTAATCATTTTCCTCCTAATCTACCACTGCTTTGGGGGTTTGGTGTCTTCCCTGTCATGAGTGATTTCAGTGCACTGATCAGGGTAGACTTGACAGATTCTTTATCAATGTCAAATGTCTTTTGTGGTTAAGTCCAGTAACGCTAAAACAAAACGCCTCATAGATATTAGATATATGGTGGCATTATGGAATTCTCTTGCAGGCGATATTTTTTGGTCAACCGAAGAAAAGAAAAATGGAGTTTGGGTGCTGAAATCAAGGGAGGAGGCAGCAGAAGCCTTGGCAGTTATTTCCGTGGAAGTCAGACAATGTGAATGACATGGGGCCGATCCCTCTTTCCCCTTCTATTCATGTTAAAATAGAACAAAGAGAAATTGCCAACAAAGAAAGCAATGATCTAGCGGGAGGGGACTGAATCTTAATCGGCTTTTAATTTCAGGAAACAGAGTAGTGTTGCTGAAAAACATAGGACCCCTCCTTATGGGCATACACATATACCCATATATACATGCCTACCCTAGCCAATTAAAATCACAGATTTTCCTCATGAGTTTTAGACTTTTGAGGTTAATCGCTCAGGTCTCACTGACTCTATCTAGCTCTCCCACGGTTTAACTTTAGTAAAGACTGCCTTAGAAAAGAGTAGAATCCAAGCATCCGTGAACAAAATTCAGAGTCTCAGAGACACTGTTTGTTGTCATCTGTTTTGGGTAAGAATTCGCAAAATCAACCGTATTGTGCCTTTCCAGCAGTAAGCCATGACACTGTATTATGGAGAATGTTCTCTTTTTCAACTCATAACAATGGCTATTCCTTAAACAAATTCTTAAAGAACCCCTCCTATATGCACACAGTGAGGCCAATATGTATACATGAGAAAGGTACCCATCATCCCTCTCTCCTAGCCCAAAATAAATAAAATATCCCACCCACTTGCTGAATCTGAATTATCCTAATTCAAAAACTCAGAATACCACTATTAGAATGGCATGAAGTTCACGAAGCATCATCGCCTTTTTAGAAACCCAGAAGTCAAGGATAGCAAAATTCTCAACAAAGCTACAGATAGACAGTGGAAAGAGTTACTCTGAGTGTTGGGTGCTAATCTGGAATTGTTATTTATCACACTATGAAACTGGAAAATGAAGATGAACGAACAAACCACACTGCCCACCCGGAGTCCTCAGCCCTCAAACGCTCCTCTGTATTACAGAGTTAAAGACTGAAGCTATTTCAATCTTTTATCCGTTTTCTTTTTGTACTAATTTAGAAAGTTGGTACTTTGATGTAATTGAACTCACTGAAGCTAAAAATGTCCAGAGCTGCTTAATATGGTACCTTTCAATATTAAACTTTGGGGTCTGTTTTCCTCCCAAACAGGCACTTAATTTCCATTAGTACTAATGGTAGTTGTGTACAAACACTGAGTAGAAAATATATATATCTTTGTCTCTTTGTGCTGATCTCCAAGGGGCAGGGGAAGAAGATGAAAAGAAAACAACAACAACAACAAATGTGAGATTGAATAAAAAAGGCAGAGTTGTAGATTCATTTACAAAGATAAAATTAATGCCTAGCAACTCCAAATTTCAAGAAGCATGCACCTTTAGCAAGCAAGATGAGGAGAAAATTTCGAAATCATTTTGAATAATACTCCAGTCGTGCTTTTCTGAGAAATCTGTTTCGCCTCCATTCTCAGCATATACATTAAACCCATTTTGTACTTGTTATATACATAATGATTCTAGACAACATAAGAAGATTTCATGATTTTTTTTCTTATCATTTGTACTTATTTACCAGTGAGCCAATTTATGCCACTTAAACCATTGCTAAGGAAGATGCCTCAAAAATTGTCTGTAATCATTACAAATAATAGCACAAAATGTTCACAAGAAGCCGTTTTCTTATCATATTTTCATTAAAACATCTTTTCACCTGCTTTGCTTTTCCCACGTCTGGAACCTGTGTTGTAATCAGTCTTATTAACTGAGAACATAAATATGATTTATTATGGTCTGATAATGGAAGCTACATGGACCCAGAGAAGGGCTATATTGTCCTTTGATAAAATGGCTCTTTTCTCTCAAATGGAGAGCGCTATCATGAGAACATGCAGAATGTAGTGAGTGATTATTTCCTCAGGGTGAGTGATGGAGAAGCCTGACAGAAAATCTTCTTGTTGACCATGACAGCCTCAGAGGGTCCCCAAACCTCCCTGAGTTTGACAACCTGCAGACACTTTTGATGAACTGTATTCTTCTGTCAGAGACAGCCTGTCTGGGAGGAGAAAAGAGACCTTTATCGTCTGATCGGCTATTATTGTCTTGATCTTTTATAAGCAATCTCTAATGCACATGAATATAATATCCTTTCACACAAGTGCCAAGCATAATAGAAATGTAGTTAAAGGACTCTCTCCCTGGTTATGTAAATGTCCTTACACCATAATTAAGAGAGATGGTTTGTGACTGATAGAGGAAGGAAGGAGTAATCAAACTGTTTTAGCATTATCTCCCTATTTTAAAGACTTCAACCCGGGATAAACAGCATTTATGGTTGATATAGAGAACCAGGTTATTTTGAAGTCTTAGTCTAAAAGGAAAAACAGTTCTGAATATGGTATTGGTGTTATATTTTTATTAAACATGCAAATGGCAGCTGGTTTTTAGCCAAGAGTGATTACTATGTTGATATGACTTAGAAGAAAATGATTATGTCTCTCAAAATTCCTGTCTGTGGGTTACAGCAAGAACAAAGACCTATTAATAAGGAATGCACTTGCACAAATGGGTCCTTGAGTCCAAATAAAGTTCTCCAATAAATTTCCCTCTTATCCATTTCCAGGAGCCTAAATGTGGCAAAAATATATATATTTTCAATTAACAACTGTATTTGCGGGCAAAATGCCTGCTATTATGGGGTAATTAAATCTACTTCTTATGTGACCCCCCACCCCCACCCCCGAGAAACATCTCCATTTTTGAACAGTGAAGGATGGCTCTGGATGGTGTTTGTTTAGATTTGGTGGCAAAACTTTTCTGACCTTCCAGATAAAACCCGACCAGATCTGCAGGGAGGCAGGCCAGTCATAGAGGCCAATAGCTTGATGCTCAATCTCAGCTGCTGGCAGAAAAGAGAAAAAGACATCACGCATCCTAAAAATTTTAATCCCCTCCAGCAAAATGCAATACTTAATTTTTCATTAGCCTTCTGACATCTGGACTGGGAGTAGCCCCACACCAATCACTAATGGGTTTTGCATTACCAATTAGTGAAGAAAGTTCTCCAGTGCTAGTGCCAAAGGGTTAATCATTAGTTTCACAGCCCTGGGTGGTCGGAGTTCGAAGAGCAGCCCCTGAACCCAAAGAGGTGGAGAGTGGAGGCCCAGAGCCTGGGGAGAGCTCTCATGAGGAAGAAACACACTGCTACAGGCACTGACCCCTATGCCCCTCTGCTGGCATCTTGCCTTGAGGTGGATTTGAGTATTCCACGTGGGCACATGCACACACACACATTTATGTGCATGTCTGGGCCTAGAACAAATCACCAACTTAGCCAGTCTTTGTCGAGACTGTCCCATCAAAGGTAGATCAGACCAGAGGAATTCTCTCTCTCTCAGCACCTCTGTCTACTTGCTTCTCTAAGCAATGACTTTCCCATGGGAATGAAAAAAATTGCCATTTCAGAGGGAGTTGGGTTTTGAGAAGTGTTTGATCTCCCTTTAGAGATTCTCCTCTGAAGTTCTGCCAACCCTCGATTATCTGTACAAATGAGGCTTAGAGAAAGTATGGGTAGATTTGATTCACAGATAATCTTCAAACTCCAGTTTGGTCTATATTTTCGTTTCTTTCTGAACAAATTGTATGAGTGCAATTAACAAACAAAACTGATTGGCTGTTTCCTTTCTCCTAGTATGGTCAATTTTTTTGGATGTCAGCAGAGTAAGAAAATTGTCAAAAAGCTGGCAACCAGAGAGAGGGAAAAGGCAAAAATAAAATATCCAGATAGTCTGCAAACTGGATGATCTGCTCCTGAATAATTGAGAAGAATCTAATTTCAAAGATAATACACAAAGGCCCAGAGACCAATTCCATCTTGAAAACGTACAACCTCTTCCCCCGAACCCCAAAACAGCTATTTAAAAACCAAATTGACAGTAAAAAGCCCACAAAAAAAAGCCCTCCGACCTACTTCCCCATCCACATTTTCCCTGATCCAATCCATACATCTTCTAAGTTAAATTGTAACTTATAACCTCCTCTAAGGAGGTTATATAAATATATATATATATATATAAATATAAATTATAACTCTCCTAAGGAGAATCAGGACGAGGAGGAGGAGAAGGAAGCAAGAAACACACTTCTTACCGGTGATCTGTCTAGTTTTGTTGTCAATTACTGAGAGCAACAGGATTGCTTTGAACACCGTATTGGCCTAAAATTTCAAAAATCAACCCACCTTATTTTTCATTTTTTTAAAAGGAAAACCAGCCTCCAAAAAGGGACAGCAATGACTCGGTACTTTTTCTTTTCTTTAGTACCACACTTGTAGTTCCTTATACACACACACAAAATGCTTAAGTCCATTTAAGACTGAAACGAGAAACTGCTTACACTTGATCCTCCATGGTGTTTTCACTGAAGGCCAACATTTAGAGCTTTCCAGTTAAGGGAAGAAACACTCTTACGAGCCTAAGCATGCACATATTTTGGCCAGAGTCATTGACTGACTGCACTTATTTAGTTCGGCCTTCCAAATGAAAATCTAATAAAGTAACTGGCGGTTTAAATGTCACAGAAATTTTCTCCAACATCCCAACTGGAATTGTGAAAGCAGGATCGGATTCCTCTCATCTCCCTCTCTCTCACCTTCCAATGCCACATTTCTGAGGCCGACCATTCCCTAAGAAATAGCAGAACTTGGTTGGGTTCAGAGGTCAGGGGCACAGGGTGGGGAGAAGGAAGACTCTTTCTTCGAGTTGGAGCGGATTTGCTTTTTTCCCCACACCAAGGCAAGAAGGACCGGAATCTTGAGGCTGGGAGTGTTCTGCCTCTTGCAAAGGAATTCAAAGGAGACATTGTGTTTGATACTTTGCTTCCCAATTGGCCTCTGACAGTAACATCAGAAGCAACAGACATTTCAGTTCTACATCTGGAAAGAGGCATTTTTTTTTTACACAGAAAAAAGAAACAACACACACACACACACACACACACACACACAAACTCCTGAAGACACTGAGGCCTAATTACTCCACATCCCTTAGTCTTAAAGATTGGGATCTCTCTGATAGTTGGTGATAACCCCTGGCTCCATTAGGACTCAGATAACATTTCTATACTTTACTCTCAATAAAACTGGTAGTCAAAATAAGTATATTGGCTAGATGCTTTCATTCCCCAGCCGTTGAATTGTAGTGATCATTATGCAAGATACAACAGGGCCATTTGTTGAGCTAGCAAGTGGAAAATTCTTTCTTCACTTAAATGTAGACAGGATCTAGGATGCCCAAGACTAAATGATCATGGATTGGTTTTGGTTAACCACCGATATGCTTGCTTTTCTAGAAAATGTATACATCAAGTCCTCACATCCATGGTGAGGACTTTGAAATTCTGAATGGTCTGCATCTTAGTATTATATTCTAACAGCCAGGCATGGCAGCTCACACCTGTAATCCCAGCACTTTGGAAGGCTGAGGCAGGAGGATAGTGAGCAACATAGTGAGACCTCATCTCTACAAGAAAAATCAGAAAATTAGACAAACATGAGGTGGTATGCGCCTGTAGTTCCAGCCACTTGGGAGGCTGAGGTGGAAGGATCACCCGAGCCCAGGAGGTCGAGCTGTGATCATGTCACTACACTCCAACCTGTGCAATAGAGACCCTGACCCCAAAATAAAATACTTTCTTAAATGAATATATTCTAAAAGAATAGAAAGCATTCTATGCAGCATGGTCACTATAATCATGGAAGTTAGAATGCAATGTCCCTCGGGAAAAATTTCTCCCATTTTTCTGTTGCTACTGTGACCCAAACAGAGGTGAGTTAAGGGCAGGAAAAGAGAGCAGAAAAAGAAAGGTAGTAGCAACCTGGAAAGTACTGAGGGAGGTAGAGGGAACAAGTGAAAAGGTATTAGTTGGTAGAGAGAGGTTTACCAAACCATTAGCAAACATGGTAAGGCAAAGAAAGCCAGCCACCAAGACAGTGTCTGTTCCCAGATTTTAGCCACAGATAAAGAACCTTAGGCCAGACAAGTCAAATCCTGAGCCTCTCCGAAGCCATTCAAAATGTCTCATGTTTGCCCATCCTGCTATTTTGATAGAAATTAAACAAGAAGAAGAAAACCAACTCTGTATAAAAGTACTTCTCGCCGGGCTCGGTGGCTCAGTCTGCAATCCCGCGCCTTGGGAGGCTGAGGTGAGTGGATTGCCTGAACCCGTGGGTTCGAGACCCGCCTGGGCAGGCGAAACCTCATCTCTACAATAAATCAAAAAAATTAGCCAGGTGGTAGCGCACGCCTGTAGTTCCGGCTACTCGGAAGGCTGAGGCGGAAGGATTGCCGGAGCCCAGCAGGTCGAGGCTGCGGTGGCCGGGAGCGACCACTGCACTGCACTCCAGTCTGGGCGACAGAGTGAGATGCCAACTCAAAAAAAAGCACTTCTCCTTTGTCCTCTGTTCCCCAGCATAGTACATATCTGATTTCATGCCCACATGACTTAAGATTCACAAATACAAGTGAAAATTTTTAAGTTTGACATGGAACCAACCGTGCTGCCCATCAGAAGAGGACTGGACAAAAAAAAGTGTGGTACATACACATGATGAAATATTACGCAGTTATAAAGAAGGATACAATTATAAACTTCACAACAACTTGGATGGACTTATAATACTATCACAGAAACAAAGAACAAAGTATCACATGTTCTCACTCATAAGCTTGTCTTGAACAACTAAGGTAATACTGTAAGAAACTGCCAGGGGATGGTGGGGCACACCTCATCAACAAGGGTACCTGCATAATGAACATTTGTATACCTAATTCTGAATCGTACCCCACATACTTAAAATAAAAGTTGTGTTTTTTTTAAATTGAGTTTGAGATACGCTTGTAAAACCACCTAAATCTAGGCCCAAGTCTCCTACTGAAAGAACATGTTAAAATGGACATGGGGAACTGTACAGTATTCTGACTCGAAAACAAAAAGAGACATGCCCATGAAAGGTTCATGGAAGAGTCTTCAAAAGTGGTTGACAAGTGCATCCTCTGGAAATCTGATGAGTCTTGTATAGACATAAGCAACATTAGCAAACTTGTCTTTTCTAACTTGCCTTTGTACATCCGTGGCCAGTTCCCCTCCCCACCCTCCCCTTCCCTCTGGGCATCTTTGTTGTTTTCATTTCTTTTTCTTACCTATGTCATCCGCCATCCTTTCCTCTAGATATTGGCTATCTGTTGTTTGGACACAGCACTGAAGAAGTCCTATGACTTAAGAAGGGTGTGATTTCCCTGCTGAAAACAGTCACTCTCCCTCACTCTCAGCTACCTTTCTCACTCCACCAAGTGAGATTTCCAACATCTGGAGCACGAAGAAGAGATGTATATCCACTGCTGGCCTGATCTAGATGTAGGAATGATGGTTGTGGCTGAGAAATCCTAAAACAAATGCCAAGCAACGTGAAAGCGTGGCATTCCCAGCAAAGTCCAGAGCCAATAGTTGGGATGAGTATTATCCGGTCCTTGATCCTTGAACTTCAACCTTGAGATCCCAGGAGCACCCAGGGTAAAAACATTTTTGAAAAGACCCAAATCTGGTTCTTGAATTTTTTTTTTTTTTGAGTTGGAGTTTCACTCCGTCGCCCAACTGGAGAGCAGTGGCTCGCTCCTGGCCACCACAACCTCGACCTGCTGGGCTCAGGCGATCCTCCTGCCTCAGCCTTCCAAATAGCCGGAACTATAGGCACGCACTATCGTGCCCAGTTAATTATTTATTTATTTATTGTAGAGATGAGGTTTCGCTAAATTGCCTGGGCGGGTCTCGAACCCGCGGACTCAGGCAATCCACTTGCCTCAGCCTCCCAAAGTGCTGGGATTACAGGCTGAGCCACCTAGCCCGGTCTGATTCTTGAATTTTTAACTCTATGCCTTTGACTATTGAAACAATGAGGCCAAATCTGATGCAATCTCCTTCCCCAGTGACTTTGTAGTCTCTCCTCACTCTTTTGAATGCTTCTTTGGAGCTTTGTCAACGTTCCACCTTTCCATTCATTCCATCGTAAAAGCTTCTTGTTAGCTACCAGGACTTACATCAATTAAAATTGCATTTCATCATCCCCTTGGAGGCTCCAGCCTTTGCAGAAAGAATTGACAATGACTCCATCCTGAGTGGCGAGTGGGCTCTGTCATAATCACGGCCTCCAGAGTGCACCATTCCCAACACTTTCTCTCTCTGAAAAGTGTTAAATTATTAAATATTATATTTAAGCAAAATGTTCTGTAATAGAGCAACTCCTCGGGCTAATCATCTGGCTTAAAGGTAAAAAGATAGAAACGTCATACATTTGACAAAAAATAAAAAGAAAGGATGAAAGGGGAAAAATGTAGGCAGGGATATTCCGCTTCTAGAATTGTCCTTTAGGTGCAAACAGACAATTCCTGTTGATTTCTGCCAGTGGAGCAGGGCTTTGCCAGATAATGCCAAATCTTTAGTTCCAACTTCTTCCACATTTCTAGTATTCCTGAGACTGTTGACAGCAGATGTCAACCCATTAGGGGTCATCTATCCCAAGACAAAAATCAACATCTCCTGATAGACACACTAAGGAATTCTCACAAAATTGGGTGGGCGATAGACAGAAGAAAAATCACAGATAGGGTGCTGGGCACCAGTGAGCCCAGCAGTGATATAAAAATGAAACCCAACTCAAGCCGGATAGACATACAGCAGAAATATACTAGCCCTGTAACTGGGAAAGTCCAAGGTGTGGTCTAGCCGCGGGCATGGCTCTCTCAGGTGCTCAAACAATGTGGTCAGAAATGTATTTCCTTTACATCATTCCTTTCCTATGTTTCACTCTGTATTGGTTTTAGTTTCAGGCAAGATTTTCCTACTGGTTGGTAAAGAAAGACACCAGCAGCTCCAAGCTTACATCTTTACCAAGGACCTGTTATCCTAGAAAGTAGTATGTCTCTTTACTTCCAAGAAATCATATCAGATTCCCAAAATGACTCTTTAAGAGTGCTGCTTAAATCTCTTGCTGATTGGGCAGCCCGACCATTTGACTGACATCCCCACCAGAGTCACAAACCATGTGGGAAGGGAGGATGCGAAGGGAAAAGAAAGGAGGATCCAGAAAGATCCTCTATCAGAAGAAAGGAGACTGGAGGTTGGGAAGTCAAAGGCCGATGGCCTCCAGCCAGTGCCACTCCAGTCACTCTGAACCTAAATCTCTTGCAAGGACATTTGGAATTCATTAGCATCGCCCGGTTCCATGACAAGATGGCACCTCATTGCTCCAAGTTGCCACGATGCTTTTTTACATCTAAGTAGACCGAAGTACCTCATGTACCCACCTACCTGGATGAATAAGATCCGCTCAGCAGCTTGCAATGGTTCCTTGTTTGCCATCACTGACCATGATGTAAATAAGTTGTTACTGTCTTAAGAACTCACTATTTACTCAATAACCCTCAATGGGAACTGTGATCCCATTACACACTATTATAGAAGTACATAATTATAGAGCTTTCGAAATGGTTATTTCTTTTAGGCATTTCCCCTTAATAGCTCCTTCAAAGCTGTTAAGCTTTTATCATGTGAAGACCCAAGTAGAAAATATTTGGTTCACTCCTCATTGACCTAATAGAGAGCAAACTCATCTTTAAGATGGTACCAGTTTCCTGCCAAGAACACATGGCCAGCCTTGTCTGCCTTGGGCTATTTGGGAAGGAAATCAAATCACTATTAGATCATGCTCACTTCACTGAGTAATTACATATTGACATGGAATGATCATTGGTCACTATTTCTTTACTCCTCCTTGAAGGGATCTTGCCACAGTTACTTGTTCTGACTGTCTTACTGTCCAGCAAGGGTAAAATGTCAGGTAGTTCTTCTGGCTTCAACATAGCTCATTACTGAAGCACAAGGTGAAATTCTTACTTTAATGGAGAAAAAGTTGTTTATGCATTGTAAACATATTGATCCCACAGAGAAAACCACAGCCAGGATCAGAAGATTGGGAGATGCCTTCTCCAGTCATGAGCTCAAGAAAATCATGTGATATATGATGTGATACAATACCTACATACGGCAGAGGACCCCAAAAAACCAAGAATTATCTTTTGGAGAACAGGGTTCCCTGGCTAGGTAAGTGTTCTAAGAACTTATCGGCATCCTTGTACAAGCTAGCGTTGTTGTGAGAGATGATTTGTGGAAGAAACATCCCGAGTTGTGGCAAACAAGTGATTGGGTCTTCCACCACGACACTGAGCGTTCAGCAGTTTTTGACCAAGAATGGCATAATCCTTGTTCCCCACCCTCCCCACCCACCCAATCCTGCCCTGAGCGACTTTTTTGTTTGTTTCCCCAAATGAAAAAAGTTCTCAAGGGGACACACTTTGCCAATGTAGAAGAAGTGAAACAAAAAATAACAGAAGCATCAAAATTGACAAGTTCGAAAGCTTTTTTGAGAAGTGGAAAAAAGCATCTTGATAGGCATACTGCATCAAACGGAGAGTACTTTAAAGGTGACTGAAGTTTAAACATATTAAGAAATACACAATTTTTATAAATAAATTCCGGGGTTCTTTGGGTCCTCCCTTGTATGTCTTTGTCTGTTTGGGCTGCTATAACAAAACACCTTAGACTGGATACATTATAAGCAACAGAAATTTGTTGTTTACAGTTCTAGAGGCTGGGACGTTCAAGATCAAAGTGTGAGCAGATTTGGTGTCTGGTGACATCTCATTCCCTGTAGATGGCATCCTGTACGTGTCCTCACATGATGGAAGTGGAAAGGGCTCCCTCAAATCTGTTTTATAAGGGCACTAATCCCATCCATGTGGGCAGCGTCCTCATGACCTAGTCACATCCTAAAGGCCCCACCTCTTAATTACTATCTTACTGGAGATTAAGCTACAACATATGAATTATGACGGAACCCTAACACTCAAACTATTTCAGTATCTATCTGATACAACCATTGGGAAGGGGGATTCCCCAAAATGGAATTATTTATAAAAATTTGTGTATTTCTTCTTACGTTTAAACTTTAATCACCTCCAAAGCACTCTCCGTTTGATGCAATGCACTTATCCAGATGCTTTCTCCACTGCTCAAAACGGTTTCTGAACTCGTCCATTTTGATGGCTTTTAGTGAGAGCTTCATTTTTTCATTTAACCTCTTCAACATCAGCAAAACATTTCCCTTGGAGGACTTTTTCATCCAGAGAAACAAAAAAGCCGCTTGGGGCAAGATTGGGTGACTAAGGAAGGGGGAGCAAGGGGGTCAAGACAATTTTTGGTCAAAAACTGCTGAGCATTCAGCGTGGTCATGGTGGAAGAACAATCATCTGTTTGCCACAGCTCAGGACATTTCTTCCGTAAACCATCCCTCACAACAACGCTAGCGGCTACATTAATGCCAACGGGTTCCTAGAACACTTACCTAGCGAGAGGAATCTATACTATGAGGGGTTCATCCTTCAAAAGATAATTCTGTTTTCTTGGGGTCCCCCTCTCATGGGCAACGTGTATTACATTACAGAAATTGTTGGTGTGGCACGATTGAATGGATCTCAAGATATACACTGAAATTTGTTTAACTTACTTTGTTCAAATCAAGAAGCTATCAAGTATTCGCAATCCTGTCTAAGTGAAGAAGATGTAAAGATAAGGTTTGTTTTCAGGCTTGCTTATCTCCATCAGGGTTCTCTTTTTACTGGCCCAGTTTCCTCCCAATCCTACTGACTCCCTCTAGACTTCAGAATTAGAACTTCTCCCTAAGTCTCAAATAAGTGCAACTCCTTTCAACTTTCTGTCGTTGCACGTGCTGTTTCTTCTGTCTAGAATTCCTCCCTGCTTTCTTCTGCCAAGACCTTACTAAAACCTGGCTTCCTCGACAAAGTGCCCCCTGATGCATGCGGGCAGCTAGCCATCTGCTATCCTTGTGTCCCAAGCACATTCCATAAGCTTCTAGGTTGTACCAAAAGCATTTGTTGATGTGTTTTTCTCCCCCATAACACTGTGAGCTCCCTAAAGGTCAATATTATGTCAGGTTCATGGCTGCCTCCTCCGGGCCCTTGCCGAGTGCCTAGTACAAACAAGTTCCTACAACGGCTATTTATTTGACCTCATTCCTTCTGCAGAGAAAACCGACTTTGAGCTCCCTGCATTTCTACGGCTGGCCCTTGTAGGTGCCTGGGAGAGAGACATGGGTGCATCAACCAGGATTCGACAAGCTGAAGTCCATGCTGTGATGGAAATTAAGCAATGGGTGGGAGAGGACCATGGAGGTGTGGGGAGGAGGAGGAGAAGGAGAGGAAGAGAAAGTAGAGACAGAGGGCAAGAGGGATGGGGGTGTGGGCATCACAGGAGGGGACAGCATGACTCAAGGCTCGGGCTAGAGGGGGTAGGGCGAATGGAGGGTGGGGGAGGGAGAAACACAGGGGATGGCTGTGGAGGGAGTCGGGGGTGGTGCAGAACTGCTGGGCAGAGACACTAGGATCGCATGTGAGAAAGGCCCAAGGTTTAGATGAACAGGCTGAGGAGTGGACTCTGCAATGGTGGAGACTTGTGGAGGGGAGAGAGTGACATAGAAGCATTTGGTGCCATCTGGTCTTTGGGAGACTACGGAGGAAATTATAAAGACCTGGAGTCCTGATGCTCAGAACCAGAACACTCAGACTGCATTTTTCAAGAATCCAACCTCTCAGCCAGCTTAGCAGAACACAGGTCCTCCTGGCACATACCAGATGAGAGAACAACGAGCAGTTGATCATCCCTCAGCCTCCAGCTCCTCAGGCATGCCAAAGACTTGCTTGTTCCTCTGTCTGGCACTCACTGCCTCCAGATATTCTCATGGCTGCCTCTCCTTTTATTAAGGTCCCTGCTCAAATATCAATCTTACAGAGAGGTCTCTCTGAACCACTGTGTCGAAAATACAGCACAGTGGGCGCAGTGACTCACACCTGTAATCCCAGCACATTGAGAGGCAGAGGCAAGAGGATTGCCTAAACCCAGGGGCTCCAGACCAGCCTGGGCAATTTGGCAAGACCACATCTCCACACTGAACTTAAAAAAAAAAATTAGTTGGGCATGACAGTGCACACCTGTAGTTCTAGCTAGATAGAAGACTGAGGCAGAAGGATCACCTGCGCCCAGCAGGTCGAGGCTGTGGTAGCCGTGAACGTGCCACTGCCCTCCAGTCTGGGTGACAGAGTGAGATCCCAACTCAAAAAAAAAAAAGAAAGAAAAAGAAAAGAAAATACTGTTCCATTACTTTATCCCTTTGTCCTGTTTTATTTTTCTTCAAAGCACTTACGATTATCCAACATCATATTATATGTCTATTTCTTTCTTTCTTTTTTTTTTTGAGTTGGAGTCTCACTCCATCGGCCAAGCTAGAGTGCAGTGGCACACTCACTGCCACCCGAGCATCGACATGCTGGGCTCTGGCGATCCTTCCGCCTCAGCCGTCCAGGTAGCCGGAACTACAGGCGCACACTACTATGCC
This sequence comes from Tarsius wallacei, assembly GCA_963574415.1. Lineage (NCBI taxonomy): Eukaryota > Metazoa > Chordata > Mammalia > Primates > Tarsiidae > Tarsius > Tarsius wallacei. The sequence continues at coordinate 28,053 of CAUYQG010193237.1, forward strand.
TGACTAATTTTTGATTTATTGTAGGGACAAGGTCTTGCCAAGTTGCCTGGGCTGGTCTCGTTCCCGTGGGCTCAGGCAATCCACTCGCCTTGGCCTCCCAAAGTGCTGGTATTACAGGCTGAGCCACCAAGACCGGCCTATGTCTATTTCTTTATTTCCTTATTATCTATATCCTCCAACTCAGAGATCATCAAGTTTTTCTGTACATACCCAGCTAGCAAATATTTTAGGATTTGCAGGCTATGAGGTCTCTGTTGCAACTACTCAACTCTGCCATTCTAGTACCAAAGCGGCTAAAGACAATGTATAAATAAATGGACACACTTCTGTTCCAATAAATTTTCATTTACAAAAATAGGCCGAGGACCAGATTTGGCATCGGTTATAGAAAGCTCCATGAGGTCAGCAATAGTGTCCGTCTTACTCATTCGTGGATCTTTAGGGTGGCACACAGTAGGCACTCAATTTAGATTTTCAAGAGTTTTATGCTCTATCGACTGAGCTGGCCAGGCAGATTTTTAAATGAGTGTATACACAAATGGAGTTTTATGGGCAGACATGTCTGGGGGAACACTACACCCATGCAAATATATGTGTGTCCCCTTTGTGATGGTTAACTTTCCGTGTCAACTTGGCTGGGCCATGGTGCCCAGATACATAGCACAACATTCTTCTAGATGTTTTTGAAGGAGATGAATGTTTAAACCAGTGAACTTTGAGCAAAGTAGATTGGCCTCCATACTGTGGGTGGTACTTATTCAGTCAATTGAAGGCCTGAATAGAGCAGAAAACTGACACACACAGACACACACGATGCCCCATACCCATTTCTCAGCAAGGGGAATTCTGCCAGCAGGTGGCCTCTGACCTTGAACTGCAACGCAACGTTGGCTTTTCTCCAGTGCTCAGTCTGCCAGCCCACCCTGCAGATTTTGGACTTGGCAGTTTCCATAATCCCATGAGTCAGTGCTTTAAATCAACAGTCAATAGGCAAACACATCTCCTATTGGTTCCGTTTCTCTAGAGAATCTTGACTAATAAACACATGAGTATACAGCAGATTAACTTCACTCGCCAAGGAGGGAACCAGTGGGTTCTGTGGAATTGGAAGTCTTACGTTTGGTCATGCCCAAATCCCCATCTCAGCAGCTTTCAGTGATGCTCTGGGAATTGTTCAAGCTTTTCTGAGCACTAAAGAGTTTTCCAAGCCTGGCTTCCACCCACCCCAACCTCTACATCCAGTCAGCTCAGTGTACATCGTATGCATGAGCCATACAGTACGGCTCACTGCTCACAGCTCCCCAGAGGCCAAGCTCTCTTTCAAGTGTCCATACCTTTGCATATGTTGGAAACTCAGCCTGGAGTAATATCCTACTCACTTTTCACTTGGCTAATTCCTATTCATTCTTCAAAACTTCCCCTGAGAGGCCCACAGGACAGGGTTAGGTAGGTGCCCCTGCTATAAACGAGCATCTCATTACAGAATGGTCCTGCATGGTTGTTGGTTTGTGTCTGTCTCCCCCAGGGAACGCCTACCTCCTTGAGGGCAAAGACTCCGTTCATCTCCCAACTCATCTCTTCCTGCCTTCAGTCCCCATGTCTGTGCCTGACATGCAACGAAGACACTAGCAGGTGGTTAGATTAATACACAAGCAAATATTCTAAGAAATTAAACCATATGCAAGATGGTGTTGCTTATTTTCAATCTGTGAGAATACAACTTAAAATCACCCAAAGAAGATGCAAAGTCAAAATCCAGGGGTGTTAAGAATCTACTCTGGAGGTCTCTGACTGGAAAGCCCTATGAGGTCAGCAACAGTGTCTATCTTGCACGTTCTTGACTTCAGGGTGGCACATAGTAGGCACTCAATTCAGATTTTTAAGAGTTTCATGCTCTATGACTGAGCTAGCCAGGCAGATTTTTAAAAGATTGTATAAATGAATGGAAAACTCTCATAACCTAAAGAAGATTGTCCAAAATGAGAGCCAAAGGTGAAAAAAGCACTGCACATGTCCTCTCTACCTATGGGAGGAACTGGGGGCTTATATCTCTCTAGTTTTTCAATAGATATTAATAGGAAAATGAGGCCAGTTGCAGTGACTCACATCTATAATCCTAGCACTCTGGGAGGCCGAGGTGGGAAGATTGTTTGAGACCAGGAGTTCAAGACCAGTCTTCATAACATAACAAGACCTGATCTTTACCAAAAAATAAAAAAAGAAAGAAAGAAAAATGGGATTTACTGTATTGCAATTAACAGACAACGTAGCGGAAATACATCTGATCCATACAGGCAGGCTCTCCTGGGTGACAGGAACTCTCGTCAGCGACAATGTCCCCAGTGGATGGCTTCTAACCAGTTTATCCTTTGTGAGTAGAACCTAACCAGCTTACAAGACGCTGGGCTTCCTGGTTCCTTTGCTGACTTACTCTGGAACTTCTATGTCTCATGCTTGTAGTTTTCAGTGCCTCAGTTTCTGCATCTGTAAAACAGGAGGGTGATGCAAATGAGTGAGCCAGCATCTGTAAAGCACTTCCGGTTCCATTACTTCCTCCCTAAGGATCTGAAGTCGTATTATTATTACTTCTGAAAATGCCAGCTATCATCCAAGTGGGTTATTTCAATCAAAAGGCTTTCTTCAGGAACACTTCATAAAGAAAAAGTGAAAGCATGCACAATCTCCTTGGAACCATCATAATTAGTCCCAGTAACAGTTGGGCCATCTTTTTTTTCAGTTCATTTATAGTCAGATTCTGCAAAATTGAAAACATCCAACATCTGGGCTGAAAAACTTGTACAAGGATGGAAAGCCCCCCAAATGGGCACGTGTGGGCTTCAGTGGCAATGGGGCCAGATGTACTTTTTGCCTCAACTACTCTTCAACCTTTAGAAAAAAGTTACAATTAAATGTCTGTGCTTACAAAAACCCGTGGTTTTCATCTCTAATTTTTAAAGTGTCTCTTTTCTGACTAGTTGGGAATTTAAGATTCTCCCAGATAATCAGGAATTTCTAGTAAAGGAAGCTTTTCATCATGCATGAAAGCATTTGGAGGTGCCATTGCCGTCATGTAAACTTTCACAGGGATAAATATTGGTTAGCATTTATTGCCCCTAAATTATAGGCAGGCTCTGTTTTAAGCACTTTACAGATGTTATCTCACTTAATCTTTGCATCCAAGTCACGAAGTAGATACTACTATTTTCTCTGTTTTACAGGTAAGGAATTCAAGGAATAGACAGATTAAGAAACATGCCCAAAGGGCCATGACAGCAGAAAAAAGAAAAGTGTTTTGGTTGATGTTTAAAGAAAAATTTCACTTAACTCAACCTTAATACAGCAAGAATCCAAGACAATCTTTGGGATGATAATATTATCCCAACCAGATTAAGCCACACCCTCTCCCGGGAAGAGATGCACAGAGCCTTTAATTCAGCTTCCAGAGATCAGAGGGTTTGGGCTCCAGGAAACCAACCCGACTAGAGAGATCGCCCAAGTGTCTGCCATCTTTGTTGAGACTCTGGGGGAAGAAAATACACACACACACATTCACAGTAACTTATTTCAGCTATTTGCTGAAGAAAAGCCGTCTTCAATTCCTGTTGTGTTCAGCATGCCACCCAACGGCATCTGGACGCTTCCTCAGGGAAGCAGGGGAATTTGCTAGATTGCCAAACAGCCGTAGAAAGTCTGCTGGGGAACTCCATCGAAGGGCTTTGTGAACAAGGATAAAGAGGACACGTTCGTGTTGCCTTGTTGCATGAAAAAGGGAACACACGCAACAGAACTTGATTACAAAATCTCATTTTCAAACTCTAGGTAAGATGCGCCGCCCTGGGGCAACAGCCCCCGCAGGTCACCCTGCCATGCGCTTCCCGAGCCCAGACCTGACTCGACTCCAAGGACTCGGTTAGATAGAACCGGAAGGGTTTATGTGCACCGCATTTAACTTTAAACATTTCTTCATGGAAATTTACAATGCACATAATTTACATATTCAATACCAGTGACAATTTACTTCTCCCATCTGAACAGGGCTTTCAACTATGCCACTTGAACTAAATTAATAAACAGTAATTACAGAATGTTGTGTGAGCTAGCTGTTGATGTTGAGCAGATTCTAATCAACACCTTCTTTTAAGGGCCAATTAAAACTGAATGTATGCAATATAAACATCTTCGAGTATTTAGACACGAGCCGCGGAACAAGGTAAAAAAAAAAAATCTGAACAATTAGACGGGAGATGAGGCAGTCAAAGCTGGGGAGATAGACCCTTTTCAGCCAGGCTCTGAAGTCATGTTAATTCCTTCAAATGATGAGATTTTTGAGAAATGGGGAGAGGCTCCAAAGACTTCATAGGCCAAACCCCATCCGTTTAGAGATTTCTCCAAAGTCCTGTATTATTTTCCATGTGCTTTAAGTTTCATGGCATTTCTTTTTAAATTGCCTCAAACATTTTCCTCCTTAATTCATGTGCATCTCAGCGAAAACTTAATTTCCATATTTCTGACTTATTTATGTATAAATCATCTACGAGTTATTTGGTATCTAAGAGGCCTGTCCCTAGGCTCCATCTTTGGCCATCCAGGTGCTACACAAAGCACAGAGTGCAACTCAAACCCTACTCTGGGAGTTGGCATCCCAAATAAAGTAGAACACACACACACCACCGAGGAAGGAGACGGAAGCTTTGGGGAGAGAGAAGCTGAACAGCCTCTCAATTATCACTTGTCCTTGGAACCAACTGCCTCTGTTTCTTACCATAGCAGCATCCTGCTTGGCTGCATGACTTTGGGAAAGGGAGTGAGAGGAGACATCTCAGTGATGGTAAGCGTTCTGGGAAATGGGCAGAAGTGCACTAGTCGCCATGTGCATGGTAGAGAATGGGTTTTATTCATCGCTTAAATGGGTAAACACATATTTTGCAAGACATGCATCTCAGGAGACTGAGATGGGAGGGAGTTGCTTGTCAATTCCACGTTTTGTGGGACAGATGATGGCATCCCTAGGATCACCAAGTCTAAGATGCGCCTGGTGTGAGGACACATGCAGGGGCCTTGTGACCTGTAGCCCTCTCTCCCGCTTTCTACTTTAGGTCTCAAGGATGCACCTTGCTGGTGTCCTGCTTCCCTCGGGCAAATTGACTCCCCTGCTGACAACACACCTTGACTAGCTTTGCCTCCTCCTTTCTTCTCAGACTTTCTTTTTTCCTCTCAGTCTCATCTCTGACTGTCCAAATCATACCCAACCTCAAGGCCAGATTCAAGTTCATTCCCCTCTTTCATTCATTCTTATTCTCTCTCTACCTCTCTCTCAACATCTGTCTTTGTCTCTCTGTGTCTCTTTCTCCCTTAACTCTATCCTTCTGTAATCCATATTGTCCAAGACTTAACCATATATTGCTCTGAAATAACCCTCAAAGAAATTGACTTTAGTTAGTTACTCATTCCTTTGATATTCACTTTCACAGATGTGCTCATCTCCGCCCCTTAACCAGATTATAAACAGCCTAAGGACAGAGATTTTGTATCCACACAGCTTCACCATAGCACCTAGCATGGGACTTTGTGTGTGAGCAAGTGATAGATAAATATTTGTCAGACGAATATGCATAAAACTTTCTTTAAAGTCAACGAAATGAAAGTCTTTTGTTTCAAATATTTTCTCAATAAAATGTGAGAGTATAAGGCCGGGTGCAATGGCTCACACCTGTAATCCCAGCACTTTGGGAGGCCGAAGCTGGAGGATTGCTTGAGCTCAGGAGTTTGAGACCAGCTTGGGTGACATAGTGAAATCTTGTCTCTACAAAAAATAAAAAAAACTAGCCAGATGTGATGGCACATACCTGTAGTTCTAGCTACTCAGGATGCTGAGGTGGAAGGATCCCTGATCCCAGGAGGTTGAGGCTACGGTGAACCATGAGGTGATTGTCATGATCATGTCACAGCACTCCATCCTTGGCAACAGAGTGAGACCCCCCAACTCAAAAAAAAAATGGGGAGTATAATGATAGACTCTGGGACAGAAATCAAAATATCAAGATAGTTCTTATTTACTAGTCACATATTAAAGTGGAAGAATTATGGAGCCCAGGGGCTGAGAGGGACCATTGGAAATAATTTTATTCCACAGTTCTGCCTCTGGAAAGGGCTGTTCCAAATAGACTTTTGAAAAATGGTTGCTGATTGTTGTTCTGTGTATGATCATAATAACCATGCTATTATGTGACAATAACAATCATCACGTATCGATTGCTCACTGTAGAAAGGAAAGGGTCCTCACTCAAGCCTGTCTGAGGCCTGGAAGCCAAGTTTCTATGGGTATAAGCAGGCGTGCCCATGGAAAGGCGCCACAGGGGAAGATGCCAGGGCCCTCTCATCTTAGATTCATTTGACTAGTCCCTTTCTTATCCTCCTTCTCTTCGTACTCCACTTGGTTCCCTTGGACAATCTCATTTGTCTCCCGTGGTATCACCCAACATATTTTTAACCACCTGTCGGTCATCTTCATCCGGTGTCATACAGCTGTGCCCAAATGAACCTCTGTGTCCTTTTCCTGATTTTAAAAGAGCTCTTCTTTCTCTTCCTTTGCTTTCTATGTGGTATCAGTACTTATTCTACTGCCTGTACCAAAAACCTGAGCCTTGTCTTTGAAGACATGATGTCAAGGAAAGAGCAGGGCCTTTGGGGTCTAACAAGACTGGACGCGAAATTTGTTCCAACCATGGACTTAGCAGTTCTGTGATTTTGAGTAATTTTCCTAAGCTCTCTGAGTATATTTTTTCACCTGAAGAGTAAAAATATGTTAACAGGGCTATTACATATTAGACCTTCAAGAAATATTTAGTTATTTTCCTTCCTTTCTTTTTCTCTTCTCTATTCTTCTCTCTTCCTCCTTCCTTCCTTTCTTCTCCTCCTCCTTCTTTTTTTCCTCCTCTCTGTCTTCTTCTCCTTCTCCTTCTTCTTCTTATCCTCCTCCTCTCCCCCTTTCTCTCTCCTCCATCCATCTTTCTTTCTTTTAACAAATCAATCAAGTCTTATCAAATATACCTCCTAAAGAACTAGTGTTTTTAAGAACAGGCATATGGACCAATGGAACAGGATAGAGATTCAGGAAGGAAAACCTCAATTTCTCAACCAACTCATCTTCAGCAAAGCCTTCAACAACAACCACTGGGGAGAAGAGAATCTA
>CAUYQG010193238.1:0-14387 GCA_963574415.1 Tarsius wallacei
GAAAGACAAACATATGGACTTCTCAGCGACTTGGATGGATTTGGAGTCAATCATACTTAGTGATCTATCACAGAAACAAAGAACAGAGTACCATATGTTCTCATTCATAAGCGGACCTTGAACAATTATAATACTATAAGACAGCGATTGGCGGTAAGAAACTGTCAGGGGAGGGGGGTGGGATTGGCAGTTGAGGGAAATTGCTAGGGGAGGGAGGGGCATATCTCGTCAACAAGGGTACATGCATAATCAATGTTTGTATACTTAACCCTGAATTGTACCCCACATATTTATAATTTAAAAAAATAAAAAATAAGTAAGAAAAATTACAAGAAGTATGTAGACATTAAATATAGGGAAATATACTGGGGTAATTAACAATCATACAAATAAAGATAAAGGTTGACATTATAAGTATTTGCTATGTACCTGACATGTGCCCAATGATTTAAATTCAATTTTTGTTTACATTCTCACATCTATGTAGTATTTTAACCTCTATTCATTTCACAAATGAGAAAACTAAGGCTTGTAGAGAACTTGTGTTTCAAATGTTACTATACACTAGCTTATATTTTTAAACATCAATGAAGATATCCATTAAAACAAAGGCATAGCAATGGGGGCAATTGCCAGACTTTTAAAAGAAGTACACAATTTTATGCATTCATTTGTCTCCCTGCCTTGGAGGATACATTCCAAAAAGTTAAGCACACATTCATTTACTACACAGTTACTACATAATGAGAGAGAGAGAGATAGAGAGAGAGAGAGAGAGAGAGAATAGAATGCAGTGGCACATTCACAGCCACCCCAGCGTCGACTTTTTTTTTTTTTTAAATAACTGAGTGATTATACATATATTTTGCCAGGTCTGTGAGGCAAAGGGACACTGGCACCAGTAGACATGGTCTCTCCCCTAGCTGGGATTTCTCCTGTGCCATTATTTAGGAGAGATGTAATACTAGGCTTATTCTTGATGACTGGCATGACAAATCTTTTGTATTTTGTTCTTAAAATCTTGCAATGACTCTCCATTGTTCACAAGATTAAATTCAACCTCAGAAACATAGCGGAAGAGACTCTTGGTGGCATAGACCCTGATTGGCTTCAAGTCTTCACGTTTTCTATTTTTTCCTTGGGAATGAAACAAGCCGTGCTATGTCATGTTTCTCAGCTTTTCACTTGTCATTTCATTGAGCTGAGATACATTTACAAATTTCTGTCAGTGTTTACCTGGCAAATAAAGTTCTCTTCCCCTGCCACCTCCCTATGAACACTTCCTAGCCTCCTTTTCCAGCTCATGTTTTCTCTTCCTATCTTCTCTTCCACTGTACCACCAGTGCCACTTGTCTATGTGTCCAGCTTCCAGCATAGGGACTTGCCCATGAAAGTCACACAAAGTATTAATTGAATCAAAATACTTCTACATCCCTGGACTTACATATTGATATATCCCACAGTCTTTCACCAACTTTGTAAAGATGCATATGACTAAACATCAAATGATAAGAACTCTACCTCAGTCTTGCACTCCCCTCATAAACTCACATTACCCACTGATCCACTTAGCTTCTAAAAAAAGGCAGTTATGTGCTTAGTTTACCCGTGAATTTGTCACTGAAAAGACTGAAGCTCAGAGGTGTTAAATAAGTTTACAATATCAGAGAAATAATATTGTTGAGCACTAAAATGCAGGCCTGTGTGTGTATAAAATCAGTGTCTTTTGCTCTAATTCCTGACCTGGGAATATAGAGGACTTTGTAGTTGTCATGCACAAATTTATGTTCTGCAGAAATGGGTCAAAATAATCTACCTGTTAAGAATAGAGCAGATATTTTTAGGCCCTCAGTTTTCTACATGTATCAGTACAGAAAAGTTAATCAATTCATATTAATTAAAGGGAAATTGTATTACCTTACTATGTATTAAGTATGTTTTGCGTCTGTGTCCGAAATTATCAGTGAGCTTGGTATGTCTCATGGATATACTTCCTGTTCACTTAATTTATGTATTGTTTCTTAATAAATAGTGGTTAATTTATTTAACATTTTCAAACACTAAATATTTGACAGTCCCAAAGTTAAGTAATTTACAGAAAATCAATTGTATGAGCAAATTTTATTGTTTAGCACATATTTTGTTTAAAGTACTTCCTTCTTGCTTAGCTATATTCAAAATATAGAAGACAATATTTTACTCTTTGAATATTTGCAAATGAGTTTTGGGAGATAAAATTATGCTCCTTTTATTTAGTCCATTACTTTTACACTCCCTTATCAACATTTTTAAAGATTTTAAGTTTACCAAAGAAACAAAAAATCAAATACACAAAAATGAACAAAGTAATTTCTACAATTCAACAGAAATCTTTAACTCAAGCAATTATATAAAAAATGTTAGCTAAAAAATAAACGAAAAAATATTCAGTTTCCTATGAACTTTCTACACTGAAGCAACAAATTAAGTTATATACTGCAATTTTATAGTCCCCATTTTATTAAGAAAAAAGTTGCTCAGTAGACAACAATTATTACTGAGGCACTATCTCCTAGTAAATAAAAGACTGCAATGCAATGGACAAACATTGTCAATTTTATTGAGAAGAGCTATTTTTCCTAACTTACAAACATTTTAATAAGGTAGAAAAAAAAAATGGCACCAAAGCACAAAGTGAATACTAATTCCAAAACATTTTAGCTATGACTCACATCAATTAAAAATATTAATAGGTTACTTTCTTTATTCACTTTTAAAGGAACAGATGCACTAAAAACTTTATTTTAATCATCAAAAGGTGTAATTCTTTATGATCACTGGACATTCATCCATATGCCAGAATCGGTAATAGATATAAAGAGACTTTATTTTTGCAATCACTGGGGTTTGTAATTTTACCATGACACATGATGATTCTGGGAAAACTATAATAAGAATCAAAACTTAAAAAGAAGTGAAGATTTCTGCTTTTAGTTATGAAAAACTTGATTGTATCACATTTAAATTTAAAAGAAGAAAGACTTACTAAACTTGGTGAATTTTTTAACAACATATGAGTTTGAAGCTACCCTAGAGCAGCCAAGTCTACAGAACTGAAAGAGAAAAAAAGTCCTAGAAAGCAAAGAAACATAGAAATATGATCTATATGTATATTAATTTTTCATACAGGAAATTTACTAATTCCTTAGCGGTAACTGGGAAGTTAAAAAGCAGAGCAGAACTAGGTAAAAGGCTGAAAGCCTAAGAATTATATTCAATAATCTAATAGATTTGCAAAGATATAGGTAGAATGATTCAATCCTAAGAAGAGGGAAATAGTAAATGTGTAGTCTTTCAAAATCCTGCATATGGGATACATGGGTTAAATGGAAATGTACAAGCCCTAATAAAAACCAAATCCCAACTTCAAGACAAATGAACCTCAGATAAGATTAAGATGATCTACCCTATCTTAACATATGAGAGAAAAATAAATTCTAAATTCAGAAATATAACACCACACAGAGCCTCAAATAGTTTATAAAGTATTTCATGACATTTAATTAAAAATTAGCAACCATACCAGAGGAAAAAAATCTAAAATTAATATAAAATTTATTTTGAGCTGGGCTCGGTGGCTCAGCCTGTAATCCCACGCTTTGGGAGGCTGAGGTGAGTGGATTGCCTGAGCCCGCGGGTTCGAGACCCGCCTGGGCAGGCGAGACCTCATCTCTACAATAAATCAAAAAATCAGGCGGGCGTGGTAGCGTGCGCCTGTAATTTCGGCTACTCGGAAGGCTGAGGCGGAAGGATCGCCGGAGCCCAGCAGGTCGAGGCTGCGGTGGCCGGGAGCGGCCACTGCACTCCAGTCTGGGCGACAGTGAGACTCCAACTCAAAAAAAAAAAAAAAATTTATTTTGAAAACATTTTTAGGAAACTGAAATATTGAAGTTATGAGACACAGAAAGTAAAATAAATGTGATATGGTCAAGAAAATAAAGGATTTTGTGGACAATGTCCAAGCACATAAGACTCAATGAAAAATATGAGGTCTGAAAACTAACCCTAGAAAAAATGCTACATACCTCATTGTGGAATAGCACTATGGTCGCCTTCAAAGCATTCCCTGTGGGAAGCTATGCACCCATGCCCATGAGTATTCCATGCATCAAGTACTCTTTTTTCTGGAATGGCCATCAAAGCCATTGTTGCATTACTCTTGGTGTCCTGGATGTCATCAAAATGTCTTCTTTTCAATGTTTCCTTTATCTTCAAGTAAAAAAAAAATCATTGGGGCCAGATTAGGTGTGTAGAGATGGTGCACTAATACAGTTATTTGTTTACTGACTAAAAACTTCCTTTCAGACAGTACTGTGTGACCTGGTGCATTGTTGTGATGCAAGAGCTCCTTCAGGACCATCTTTGCACACACCTTTCTCATGCCAAGATTTTCAGTTACAATTTCCTGTTTCTCTCACGATATTTATTTGGTCTGCTATGCTTCTCACAGTCAGCTGATAATTTTGACACACAATTCCACAAGTTTTGCAATGTTTTTGTCAGTTCTGCTCATTAGTGGGTGCCCTGACCTCTCCTCATTAGTGATGCTTTCTATCCTCTTGGAAAAATGATTAATCTATTTGTACACTGCCAGTTCCTTCAAGGCATTATCCCTATAAACTTGGACTAACATATCCTTGATTTCACTTCCACTCTTGCCAAGTCTAACAAGAAATTTAATGTTTGTTCATTGCTCTAATTCAAGTTCCACCATTCTTGTGATGGCACACAAAAACATGCAACAACAATAATACATGACACTCAGAAAGACACCTCTACATGTTGACACAAGCATAGCTATGAGACATTGATACACCAAGCTTATGAAACCTTACTGAGTTGTTTCTACCATGCTGCCAATGTAAGTGCATGGTGGCAAGTTTGTAAGCTTAATTGTCAGACCTCACATAATTAACCAAAATTCTAGGATATAAAACATTGAAATTAAGAACTCAATTCATAGGACTACCAGAGATTAATATCACTGTAGAGAGGATTAATGAACTGAGATATAAGTCAGTATATCAAGACTAAGATACATAGAGAAAAAAAAGGATAAAAATTCAGAAGTAAACAAACATAGGAGACATATGGGACATGGAAAATTATCTAACATATTCACAAGTGATATCTCTGAATCAGGGAATGGAAAGAAAAGAAAAGAAATATTTGAAAGTATAAGGTTAGACAGCTTTCAAAATCTGATGAAATATGTCAACACACAGATGAAAGAAGTATTAACTTTAAACAGGATAAATAAAATTTCAACAGGAATTATTATAGCAAAACTGCTAAAAAATCAAATAAAATGAGAATGTTTCAATGTAACTTAGGTTGAATACACAATTTAATAGAGCTTGAGTCTCCTCGAAATTTAAAAGACTATTTCAAGAAAATATCATACAAATCTCCTTCTGGGAAGACAGAGGAGATGTACTGTTCTTTATTTCTCCTGTTAAGTACAACTAAAAACTCTGGATATTAATTTAAAATAAACATCGAAATTCTGAATGTTAGAGATAAAAAGGCATACTGGCTAGGAATAAGGGGACCCAAGGAATGACAGTGTAGAGTTCCTTGGGATTTTTTGTGCTTACATATCCCAGACTTGGAACTGAAGAAGCTAGCAACCCAGAAACACTAACGGCACAGACATATAGAAAAAAGAGAAAAAGTCTGCTCTCTCTAACTAAAGGACAAGGAAGGGGCTGCATAGCAAGACAGAAAAGTTTTCTATAATAACATCTCTATTTCAGACAAATAACACTGAATAAACTGTGCCCCAACTTTACTCATACCAACAAAGGCCCAGTTGGGTCTTAGATGTCCACATTTCCCAAGCAAAATTGAACATCAACCTAAACTTTAAAACCTATTCAACAATTCACTCAAAATGGAGTATAGAGTTAAATCTAAAACATGAAACTAAAACTTTTAGAAAAACACAGGAGAAAATTCTCAAGATGTGAGATAAGACAAAACACTTTTAGAGCTAACAACAAAAGCTTGATCAATAAAAAGGAGAACTAATAAATTGACCTTCATTTAAAAAAAAAAGTGTACTCTCTGAAAGACTTTCTTTAGAAGATAAAAAGACAAAATACAGACTGGGAGAAAATATTTTCAGATGATTTATCTATATTATTTCATTCAATAAAAGCTCTCAAAACTTAACAGTCAAAGCAAATATCAAAACAAAGACAAAGAATCCCAACAATACAATTCAAAATGGGCACAAAATCAAGTAGCCGTTTTCCTAAAGTCCAAGACTACTTCAATCGAAGAAAAGATCGACTTCCACTTTTAATAAATGTGTTAATGTGATAGGTAAGTGGTGACTGTATTTACTGTATTATAGCTATGATTAGTCTCAAGAGGTTGTAATGAAGTAAAAGTCAAAGAACTGGCTTATGGAGCATCTCTTCTTTTGATTTTTTAGGTTTAAACATCTATTTTAAGTATATCTCTATTTTAAAGTACTGTCTCATGACGCATAACTAGATATGCTTTTGAAAATGTAAGTTATTATTTCAATCCATATGAAAGCCATCCATTTATTAATACAGATTAAGATAGTTCTTAATATCTTAATCCCTAATTTTTATTAAATGGAACACTTTTTCTCGTGTTTTCTTTCAATGAAATAGAATTTTTGTTTGGCATCCCATAAAGTAACATCTTGAAAGTAGGAAATAGAGTCTAAAATGTGGGGAAAAAAAATCAAGAGTACATCTAGGTTAATATAGGAGGTTGATTCTAATTAGTTTTTTCTTATCCAAGACACATGGATATGTATATTTTTATTTAATTAATTTTTTGTAGAAACAATATATTCACATAGTTCCAAATTTCAAATGCGGGAGGAATTTATGGCACAGTGGCTTTCTCCTTCGACATCCTCTCTTAGATAACGCCCTTAAATTGTTGCTTTTATTGTATTTCCTTCTAAAGTGTTTTCCCCTTAGCCCTGGAGCCTTGGACTGTAACTTCAATATATCTGTGTTTATCAAGTAAAGCTACAAATTTTTAAAAATTTCTTTTACCTGGAGCACTTCGATGGCAATTTTTAAAAAATTTTTCTTCTTATTGTCTTCTCCCTACAACATTCTTTACATATCAAATGCGATGACTTTCAAAGATTAACCACATCAGATCTCTCACCTCCTGCTTAAAAAACTCTCTGGTGAATTATTGTTACAAAAATAAAATAAAATTTAAACCTCTGACAATGGTTTTCCACTCCATATCATTGTCTCCCTGCCTGCTACTCTGACATCAAACCCACCTCTCTCCTAAGTTCACCACAGCAGACTTTGGATACCTGGTCCCTCTGACTAGTATGCTCTTTTCTCCAATCTTACAGTTTTAGGCTCTTTTGACTTTTACAGATCAGCTGAAATATCACTTTTCCAGATATATTTTTATTACCTGCATCCTTTTTGAAACTCTGTCCTTCGTACTCCATCAGTACACTCCATTTCACACTATCAAGAGATTCTAGGTTTTAAAACATTATCATATTTCAAATGATCTCATTTATGTATTAGTTTACTTTTGTTGTTGCTGTTGTTGTTGTTGTTTTTCAATCCGACCTCTCTCTCAGTAATCTATGCTTAAGCTGGATCAGGACGGAACTACTGTCCTATTTACCACTGCATTTTTAATACCTAAAACAGGGCTGGAATACCAGAGATTAAGAATGTATATGTTTAATGCATATATAAGTAAATGGATCACTAGATGATTTTTATATAATTTTAAAAGCCACCACTTACATAACTTAGGCAAGTTATGTAACCTCTGTGGTATTTTCTTATTGCATAAATTGGGTGAAATACAGCATTTCTCATAAGCTCATAATAGTAATTTCAGAATATATTTAAAATTAAACCACACTAATGATAGCCCTTTTTTGCCTTTTATCTTAAAATCTTCATAGCTAAATATTAGGATATGTGAGAAGGAGGAGGAGAAAGAGGAGATGGGGAACAAGACAGAGAAAATTAGCAGGAGAAGAAAGAGAGAAGAGAAGAGGGGGAAGGACAGGGACGAAGGAAGAAAGAGAATTTTAGGAGACTGAAATCTGAAGAAAAAAACTAAATATAGGCAGCTCATTGAGCATGTAAACATCTATTCATTTATTCATCCACATAATGCTAAATTAGATGTCCTGCCAAGGTTATGTCAGAGTTTTCACAAAATTTGGCATATGTACTCTTATAAATCATAGGGTTTTTAATTTAAAAAAAAAGAAGACAGCTATTTTGAGAGACAGGTAAGGCAATTTTAAGAAGACAAAGAAACAGCCAGTACCCCAGATAGTGTTATATGCAGAATATTTCAGTATGTAAACCAGCAGAAGTCAGGACACAACAGACAGCGTATAAAGGGGTACAAATATGTAGGGGTTAGGATTGACACATTTTACAAAGGGTCAACTTATCTAGGAGTCCGTGTAAGTTGGAAGTTGGTTTTGGCTGCCTATGACAAAAATATAATGACAGCTTTTCAGCCCAAAATACAAACCAGACTCATGTCAAATTTACTGAATCAGATACAAACGCCAGAATCTCTGGATGTTTTGTGAACCTCTCTATCAAACCTGCATTACATCTGACTCTTTGACAGCAATTTACCTTCTAAAAGGGATCATTTTAGCATAGGTCTGAGCTTAACATTTATCTGGAAATACTGATTTCTCAAAAACGTAATAGACTGTCATTGTGTTTGTCTATGTTTAATTTTATGTACAAATAATCATGGCCAAAGATTATCACAACATACAGTTTCAGTATGACGTTTGTCTTTTAGCCATGAGCCTCTCTGTTTTGTTCATTCCTCCCAGGTCTTACCTTAATGATTTAAGGCCATTTGAAAACACACTTATTCCATGCAGCTACTCTCAAAGTCTAGCTAGGAATATTAGAAGAATGATGAGACTTTTGAAAAAATATTTTGGAACGTGTTTTTAACTTTGACTGTGGTGGTTGTTTTGTAGAGGTTCCTCATGAGTATTTAAATTTTCAGTATAAAAATAATGATTCAATTTTCAATCACACACTTATTTAAATAATAAGGTTCTGTGTTAGAATACATGGTACAATACATAGCAAATCACTTGCACTATGATATTTCTTACTATATTGCTCTGCAGAGTGGCATGGTATTGAGTCTATTTCCATGTTGCATAAAGTAAGAGCGTATTCAGTTTTTTTAAGTAATCTTGGCTTACAGTCCCAACTCCCCCTTTTAATATGAAAAAGTCTGAATATGGAGGAAAAATGATGTTTATCCTGTTGGTCAGTTTTTTCTCACTATAACAGGAAGCACATGCCCCCAGTCTGAAAGTTTTGTATAATTTTGCCTTGGTCATTTCATCATCTGAATCTATAGATAAAGCAAATAATAGACAAAATCATTTGTCACTGCAGAACAAAAGTCACAGGCTTTCCAAATGCCAAGGGGTGGACCCTCAAGCTGGTGGCTAAACCCCTTCCACTAAGCGAACGCCACATTTCACATTCTCATAACAACAGCATTCTATTTCTTCTACCATTTTTTCATCAGTGAGTGATTGAATTTAGCTACATTTAATAGAATACGCGAGGAATAATGGCTTTTGCCAAGATAGTGCAGTTTTCTTGCTTCAAAATAGGGAAGAAAAATCAATATTATCATTCCATTTTAGAACAGCAATTTTTAGCGTGCCCAGAGACACAGGAATCCCCCAAACCCTTCTGGATTTTCATAAAGTCTATACCATTTATATAATAATACTATAAGATTACTTGCTTTTTTCTATTTTGTGGGCACTTGCCTTAATGGCACACACAAAAATGGTGGCTAAACCTGTTGGCGTCTTAGTACAAATCAGGGCAATGGAACCTATAATACTAGTAAACATTTATCTCCTCATTGCCACACACTTGAAGCACAAAGCAAAAAACACATTTCTCTTTAAAATGCTCTTGATTACAAGGGTACCTGCATAATCAACATTTGTATACCTAACCCTGAATTGTACCCCACATCTTTATAATAATAAAAAAGAAAAAAAAGTTCTTGATGAAGTAATAAAGATATTATGTTTGACAAATGTAGAGATTTGAGTCCTTTTAAAATATTTTGTATGACAAAATGGAAGTACATATAAAGCATTTCTGGTGCATACCTAAATACAATAGTGGCCTCAAAAACAAAACAAAACGAAACATCTGATGGAGTTGCAAGCTGAACTAGCTGCTTTTGTCATGAAATACTATTTTTGCTTGAAAAGTATGACTAAAAGACAGACTACTTATGTTCAAATAGGTATGTGGCAGATATTTTCTCAAGAATAAATTAAGTGAATTTGGTTATTCAAATAAAAAACTTGGTTATCATATATTCTCAGTGATAATATTTTAGGTTACGAGAGCAAAATTGAATTTTGAAAAAGTTGTATCTCATACCATGAGGTTGGCTGTTTCTTAAAATTTAAATACTCTTAAAAAAATATTGGTGATATGGCCGAGCTCGGTGGCTCACGCCTATAATCACAGCAGTTTGGAAGGCTGAGATGAGAGGATAGCCTAAGCCCGCGGGTTCGAGACCAACCTGGGCAACATGGTGAGACCTGTCTATACAATAAATCAAAAAATTAGCCAGATGTGGTAGCGTGCTCCTGTAGTTCCGGCTACATGGAAGGCAGAGGCAGAAGGCTCACAGGAGCCCAGCAGATCAACGCTGGGGTGGCCATGAGCGTGCCACTGCACTCAAGCCTGGGCGACAGAGTAGACTCCAACTTAAAAAAAAAAAATTGGGGGATTTGGTGATATTAACAAATGTACTTTTTATGTTTTATAATTATATATGCCAACAATTGAAACATCTTCATACGTCAGTGAGTTTAATATTTTTAAATGATTAGTGCATGATGTTACAAAATCATGCATGAGAAAGAAGTATACTCAAAGTGCAAACAGACCAATGGATGTTTATGTAACCCCATAAAGAATGTTTTCTATGGATTTTAAATTCCACATTGAAACTCACCTTTAAGAAACTTAGAACTAATGAAGTTTAATATATTATCAAAGAAAAATATTTATTATCTTTAAAAGTTATTTAAATACACTATTCCTTCTTAACTACTTGTGTCTTATCTGTGTGAAATCAGACACTTTTCATATACTTAAATTTTAAAAAACTCATAACCGGTAGATGCAGAAGTATGTATGAAAATCAAGCCGTCTACTGTTAATCCAGGCATTACATTCTTTTGAAAAAAATCTAAAATAATGCCTCTCCTTTCTCTAAATACTTTGTTTTTAAAAATATAAATATGTTAAACACATTTTAAAAGATATAAACACATAGAAGCATGGTATTCATGTTAGCATATAATGTTATTAATACAGTTACTTTAAAATAAATGAATAAATATATATTTTTTTTAGTTTAATTTTCTAGTATGTTAAGTATCAACAGGTAATAACTTATATAAGTATAAGCTCTCTTGGGCATTCAATAAAGGGATCCTGAGACCAAAATATCTGAGGAACACCATTCTATTTTAAAGCACATTATTTTTATTGAAAACATATGGCCTTACCTTTTTTCCTATAACACTCAAGTAACAATGGATCTTTGAAACAAAAAAAGAGTAAAACAACTTCATTAAAAAGTGGGCAATGGACAAGAACAGACACTTCTCAGAGGAAGACATATAAGCAGCCAAACAAGTACATGAAAAAATACTCAGCCTCACTAATAAGAGAAATGCAAATCAAAACTACAGTGAGATACCACCTAACACCAGTAAGGATGGCTATCATTAATAAGTTTAAAAACAACAGGTGCTGGCCCAACTGCAGAGAAAAGAGAATGCTTCTACACTGTTGGGAATGTGTATGCTAGTTCAACCTTTGTGGATAGCAGTGTGGTTATTTCTCAAAGAACTAAAAAGTGAGCTTCCATACAATCCAACAGTTTCTCTTCTGGGAATATACTCACAGGAAAATAGAATTGATTATAAATTAATGATTTCATGATTTGACTGACTGTAAGAACACAGGGAAATTTTATTGCTATTTATTGTATTGGTGACTGTTATATGTGAAAGAGAATTATTCTGAAATTTATTTTTGGATACATTAAATTTTAAGTTTCTATTACATACTCAAGCAGAGATTTGAAGATTTGGGGAGTTCTGTGTACACTCCAAGGGTGAAGATAGAAATTTACTAACGTCAGTGTATATATTTTCTTAAAGTTATGGTATCAGAGAAATCATCATTGAAATGAAGCTCTATAGAGAAGATTAGATGTTCAATGTATGTGAGGGACCCCAACAAAACTGAATTATTTTATTGCCGGGCAGGCCTCTTGTAGTACAGTCTTCACCCACTAGGTAATTGTTTAAGAGCCCATTGGCATCAGTGTACCAGCAGCATTGTTGTAAGAGTCTGCATTTGGTTTCAGTGATTTTTTTTTTAGATTCTCTTAACGTATTTGCCCATTTCATGATAGGTAATAAACAAGTGCACCTGCCCACATTTGCTGAGTGTTCAGCAGTTTTTGACCAAAAGCAGCATGACCCTCCCTATTCACCCGATCTCGCCGTGAGTGACTTTTTTTGGTTTCCCCAAATTAAAAAATTCTCAAAGGCAAACATTTTGCCAATGTGGAAGAAGTGAAACAAAAAAATAGCAGAAATGCTAAAAGGCATCAAAATTGATGAGTTCAAAAACTGTTTGAATCATGGAAAATGCATCTTGATGGGTGCATTGTATGAAGGGGAGTATTTTCAAAGTGACTGAAGTTTAAATATGTAAGATTAAATACACTTTTTTAATAAATAAATTCCAGGGTTTTTTTTAAATACTCCCTTGTATAATGCCTTAGAGCTTTCCAAATTTCAGAGTTTAAACAAAATAAACTAGAAAAATAGATGGAGTTATCAATATGCCTAACTGAAATCTAGAGGAGTATAGTATTTGGAAGTCAAGTGATAAAAGAATCTTAACAAGCAGAGTATTCAACTGTGTCAAGTAATGTTGATAAGTCAACTTAGATTAGAACTGACGATAACCATTGTCCTTAGCAAGGCAAATGTAATTGAGTTGTTTCAGTGGAGTGATCTGAAGAGTGAATGATATGGATTTAATAAGATGGAGTAGGAAAAGATCTGGAAACAGAACATGTATACATAAGTTTCAAAAATGTTTTTTTCTGTGGAGAGGGTAGTGAGGTGAGGAATTAAGGGGAAAAAGGGAAAGACAGGCTAAGTTATCTTAAAATAGAAAAAGAACAATATCAGACACCACTTATGTCTTACCTTAGATAACTTTGGTCTTACCTAAGCCTGGGGACCTTGGCTGCTTACTTTTTCCATTCACCACACAGATTAGCATTACACAGATACAACTCAGCCATGTTACAATAGCTAAAGAAGTTTTGCTGCCTAAAACTACCATTTAGATTTCCAGTTATTTTAGTTACTTCTGATTCAGAAAGTGCAATATATTAAAAATTTTACTTGGCTTCTTCAGTGACTGTTGAAGGTGACAGAACCCAGATGTTCAAGAAATCTTTGTGAGGCAAACTTTGCTTATGGCACAACATGAAACCTTTATAACTGTTCTAGTAGTAGTAGCATCACTTTTGGCTCCAAGGTTTAATGTGGTTTCATTTGGAACAGGTCAACATTGCTTCTCATAATTCATGTTCAGCTAATGATCTCAATCCTTCTTGGGAGTGTTGTTGCCCGACTGTTTTACTGTGAGTCCAATTCTGTTGATATTCACTCTACATCTTTTCTGAAGTATGCAAATATGTATTGGTGTACAGGTACTTAGCTTATGAAAGAATCCTCACATTTACTTCCTTATTTTCAGTGTCAGGACCATTATAGTAGAATAGGGAAAACGGAAGTCCCTGAAATTGCTCTCTTCCATACAACATAGTAAACCCGAAGCAAAGATGTATCAAAGGAGATATTTAAAAGATTAGCACCATCCTCAAAAAATAGAAAAATAAGTAATGTCATTTTCCCATTCACTCATCTAGCTTTTGCAAAAAATAAAATGAAATTAGGTGGTTTATGACATGTAATTATGGAATACTCAAAAATTAATCTAGTAGTAGTAGTATCACTTTTGGCTCCAAGGTTTAATGTGGTTTCATTTGGAACAGGTCAACATTGCTTTTCATAATTCATATTCAGCTAATGATCTCAATCCTTCTTGGTTGAAAGGATAAAAACAGATTGCATTTACATCGTGAAGGCAGCAGTATCCCTTAACTGTCTTGACATAGAGCTATGTTAAATTTCTTGTTTTCTGTCATAATGCAGTCTTCAGGATCTT
>CAUYQG010193249.1:0-24919 GCA_963574415.1 Tarsius wallacei
GCGCGCGCCTGTAGTTCCAGCTACTTGGAAGGCTGAGGCGGAAGGATCGTCGGAGCCCAGCAGGTCAAGGCTGCGGTGGCTGGGAGCGTGCCACTGCACTCCAGTCTGGGCGACGGAGTGAGACTCCAACTCAAAAAAAAAAGAAAATTAGAGAGAGATTGGAAAAAGATTCACCTCCCCAAGGTAGGGGAGGAGGCCAAAGCAGGAAACATGACGACCTTACTCACGGAGCCACGTGGTCACACCATGGCTTAGCAAGGTAATAGCCTAGATATCATTTTTTAAAAAGTTTCTTGATATTGCCTAAAATCAGACTCATTCTTGACCCAAAGTAAAGGCCACTGGATTAATACACATTGTGTTTATGTTCAGCCTCTTGTTCCTGTAAGTTTACAACTAGCACAAGAGATAGCCTCCAAGTTGGGAGAAGGTGAGAATAATTATAAAAAGGCCTACTGAAGAGAAATTTTAAGGAGAGTGGCAATTTTAACCTACCACCTCAGTGCTGGTAGAGGTCTGGGACTTGTATTTGTCAAGGTAATCAGCCCCAATTGCCACTACAAGCAAGTTTAAGGAACTTAGCACATAAAAGGTTTATTTTTTGTTTACATAAAATCCAATTCTGGTCCACAGGCCCTCTTTCATCCTGTCCCTATGCTATACCAATCCTCCTAAGTCACAATGGCAAGAAAAGAGAGAGCAGGAGAATCTCGAGGGAGGTATTTACGAGCCAGGTTTAGCTAAGACTTACGTCACTTCTGCCCATATCTCAATGACCAGAACCAAATCCGCCGAGACTGAGAAACTGGCAGAGACTGAGAAATTGGTGGAGTACAGGACTATTCAGTGATTCCTGAGAAAAATACAGCAGACATTAATCATCAATTACCCAATTTCATGTCTAAAAAGGAATATTGTTACAACTAGTAATCTGTGTGTGTCTGTCTGTCTGTGTGTGTGTGTGTGTGTGTGTGTGTGTGTGTGTGTCCATGTGTGTGGGTGTTTCTTCTTTCTGGTATAAGATAGTAATATAGACATTTAGCTTTGGATCACTCTTGGTAATTTTCATATTCACTAAACCCTTTCCTCACACTCATAGGATGTAGGGGGCTAAAATTCCTCAGGTATCTCACAAACCTCAATCAGCCACTATGTGGAATTATGAAAAGTTTTCAGTTAGTCTGCATAACTGGCATTTCTGTTACCCGAGATGCCTTTGTGCCATCATCTTCTTAGCCTGGCAGTCACACCACCAGCTCACCAGTGCTACTTATCCAAGTCCTTTTCTCCATAGCTGCTAAACAGCTGCCATTTCTTCAAGTTGTCTTTCTGCCAGGTAATAAAACTGGCCTACAGGGAACTAACTATTCACCTGTTCTTTACGGCAATAACGCAGGAATATTCCCCACAAGAGCGTTGGACCATTTTGAAGGCTGTTTACTTTCAGACCCCAAACCTGCGCAAGTATAAATTCAGTCCTCTTTCTCCTTCCCTTCCTTTATCATGTGATAGGTATGAAACCCATTCTCTCTCAGACTCATAAGCTAGCCCTCTCTGCTCTCTTCCCCGACTTAAGTCAATTGAGCTGCTCTCAAGAATTCAGTCTTCCTCGTGTTTGTGTTCACTTAATACCAACAACTTCTTAAATATCTTATAGCGATTTTATCTTAAGCTTGGTAGATATTTCCCGGGGAATTGCTACAATAGCTACAAAATTAAGTGCTTTCTAAATTTATAGCATAACTAAGGATTTTTATTTTACATTTGCTTTAAAGCATCAATTTTTGTGTTATTAAGAGGAGATTTTCTGTAAAAGAGATTGTTGGAAATGCTTAAAATGTTCTCCATTTCCTTTATTTCAGCATCTTTTGGCTCTATTCAGGCTCATTACACAGGCAAGAGTATGATCAAGGAAGTGTAATTTGGGATTATTTGTTTTATAAAGACTTCACCGGCGGGAAAACATTGGATTCTTAGTTTATCTCTATAATCTTGGGATTTTTCAATCACTTTCATTCAATAGCAAATTCTTTTTTTTTAACTTTTAAATTTTTTATTTTAAAATTGTGGGGTACAATTCAAGGTTAGGTATACAAATATTAATTATGCAGTTACCCTTGTTGATGAGGTGTGCCCCTCTTCCCCAGGCAGATTCTCACTACTGCCAATCCCACCTACCCCCCACCCCGCCCTCCCGCAGTTTCCTGCTACTATCAATCCTTTTCTTATAGTATTACAATAGTTGTTCAAGGTCCACTTATGAGTGAGAACATGTGATACTCAGTTCTTTGTTTCTGTGAAAGATAGCTCAGTATTATAGACTCTAAATCCATCCAGGTTGCTGTGAAGTTCATGATTTTGTTCTTCTTTATAGCTGCATAATAGCAAATTCTTGAGGGTAGAACCCGTATCTTCATCTTCATATGACCCAATAGAACTTAAAGACTATTCCATGCAAATTATGGAAGCTAAGTAAAACTCATAGAAGTAATTAGAAAAATAATTTCCCAACTGTTGGTTATCTTCATTCCTTTTGCATTAATAAAAAGACCTCATAGCAGACTGTTAACTTAGCTCCCAATTTTAAGTGAGACCATGCGGTATTCGGTTTTCTGTTCGTGCATTACTTCACTTAAGATAGCGGTCTCCAATTCCGTCCAAGTTGCTGAAAAAGACAGTATCCTGTTCTTTTTTATGGTTGAATAGTATTCCATGGTGGGTGTATGTGTGTGTGTGTTTGTGTGTGTGTGTGTGTGTGACACTTATTACCCACTGATCAGCTGATGGAGACTCAGAAGGGAGAAAATGAGTGGAAGAAGGAGAGATGAAAAACTAGCTATTGGGTACAATGTACACTAATGAGGGTGACAGGTACAGTGAAAGCCCAGACTTCTTTACAACTACACAAAGCAGCATGCAACCAAAACAATCTGTGCCTTCAAGCTATTAAAGTCAAGAAAATTATACTTTAAAAAAGAGACCCAGCAGCATTATATATGACAGAAAATAAATGTTTCTGACATTGAAAGCAGTGGTCCTGTCTGTGTTGTTTCCTGTTGTATCCTTATTATTTACACCATGGTACATGGTAAATTCAATAATTGAATAAATGATGAGACAAAGATTTGCTGTTGAAGAAAGGTATTAATAAAAACCATTTTCTTTTGGTTGAGAATACACTAATATTGCCCCTTGTTATTTGCATTTCTTTGAGTCATCCTTTACATAGTATCTTGATCTATATTTATTTTAAAAATAAAAATTATATGCAAGTTTGGAGATTACATAATTATTCTAAATATGTTTTTTAGGAAAACAATTATTGACACATGATCTTTCCACTTCTCTCTTGATTTATATTCAAGGAGGAATGACCTCTAAATTTTTCTTTGTTTATTTCAGACCTAAAGACATCAGGATGTAAAGCAAAGGTCTTGGACTTAGTCACCCATTAACAGGAATAAGAAATCATTCGATCTTCCTTGCTAAAGTGGCAGGAAAAGTTTCCAAGAAAATAATTTAGCAGTCTTTCGCAAAGAAGGTCTTGCATTTACAAATCTGGCGTGCCAAATCAAATACCACGCACTACTTTAATCAGTTTACATGTGCAGAAAACTACAGCGCAAAAATTTCTGCAACTTAGGCTCTGTTTTCAGGCTCACACACTCATGTCTTACCTCTGTCCGGGCAAATCTATAGACAAATCGTTTGGTCAACTGTTCTGCCTAACCCTGGCGCCCCCACTGGGCACTGCATATTCAGCAGCCTCTAAATAGTGAACACAGCCCAGACTGTCAAGCCTCACATGGCATAAGAACCCAGTAAATGGCTTTTATTGGATTGAATTCAGCTGTTGTGATTAGATAGTTAATGACTCAAAGTAACCTCTGTTTTCTTTCTTGTCCCTTTTGCCCACACTTTATGCAGGGAGGAATCAAGGAAGGTTTTTTAAATTCTATCCAGACAGATGTATACGTGCAAGGATTATACATTTTAAAAAAATAAAATGAAAAGGGAAGCAGTTCTTCTTTCATCATTCAGAGTTCTCAAAAAGTATAATGTTTCATATTATAATGAATAACAGAATTGATCCCAAATGGGATTAAAATGGTTTAGATTTAAAGGAGACAAAATAGTTCTCAAATTATTTTTCTTCTGGCTCTGTCAATCAACTGAAGTCTAATTTATTTCTCTATGGTTAATTTTTAAAAGCAGAATGATAAGGAAGTATAGATCCAGACGTTATCTTAAACTTCTCCCTCTCCCTAACCCTGTCATCTAATCAGTCCCCAAGTCCTGTAAATCCTGTTCCTTAATATCTCTTAAGCTGTTTCCATTGCCACTGCATTATTTCAGAATCTTATCATCTCTCAGTTGTTTTCTAATGCTTCTCCCTGAATCCAGTTTCACATATGTTCCATTCAGCCTCAATTCGACTTCCAGAATGACTTTTCTAGAATCCAAATCAAATCATGTCAGCATTCTGCTTAAAATTTCTCAATGTGTCCAATGGAACTGTGCAATGGGGCCTCTGGTAAGATGTTATGTCATATGGCATTCCAAGTCTGTGAATTAAGCATTACAAAAACCCTGGATAGTGGATATGGAAATACATTTTTAATTTATGTAGAAATCTATATAATCCTAATTTGGTTATTAGCATTGTACTGAATAATAATACATTAATCACTATTAATACATCTTTTTATTAGAGTCATAGGGAATAATTGCTGAAAATATTAAGAATTGAATCTGAAAGACCCAGTCTGTCTCATGCTGTGAGTTCAAATTATGTCACGTTTATTCTGATTCTCATATATTTTTAATTGACACATTATGTGTTTGTAATTGAGTTTACTAGACAATTGTCTTAATTCTGGTTGTCATAACAGAATACCATAGACTATGTATCTTAATATATATGTATATATATATGTGTGTGTGTGTATAATAATATAAATATATATATACACATATATACTTATATTATTTCCTCACAGTTCTGGATAGTCCAAGATCAAGGTGCTGGATGACTGTGTCCGGTGAGGACCTTCTTTTTGGTTCTTCTTACTGTGTCATCACATGATGGAAAGAGAGAGAGCAAGAGAGTACCCTGGAGTTCCTTTTATAAGAGCACTAATTCCATTCATGAGGGCCCCACCCTCGTGACCTAATTACCTCTTAAATACCGCCCCAAATACTATCACATTGAGATTAGGATTTCAACATATGAATTTTACTTTCCAGTGCTTAAGTCCTTTTAACATCTTGCTAATATCTGATTCTCTGCTCGGTAGTGAATTCATAACATACCTACCACCATCCCCACTCAGAAGACATCATTAATCAATGACAGCACTCACTGTGAGTATGGACACAGCCTTAGAATCCACTGGATATGTCACATTCAGCCACTGTCTAATGATAGAAGTTTCTACCTGCAATGAAGCTTGTTTGCCTTCCCAGGTTGCCTTGTGCCTGTGCTTCATCCCGTATCCCCAGAACTTCCCCAGTTCTGTATTATTCTTTTTCCCCCTTTTTCTGAGTTAGTATTACTTATTAGTATTTATTGCATTCTGCTAAGCTATTTCCAGCTGGAAACGTGGCCCTCCTTAAGCTTAGAATATTTGGATCTTTTATTTTTAGTGACGTTTTATGTTCTGCAACTTGAAGTATATGATCACTTTTACAGGATAAAAGATTTTGATCTTCAGAATCACTGCATCACTCAAAAGACTGTAACTTTTCAGGCTTACTTACAGGAGAAATGGCATCTGTCTCTGAACTACTTAGTAGACTTAAAAGTCAATAATAGTAGGAGAAAGGCACAAGGCAATAGAAATCATCATTTTTCTATTTTATTTAATATATCTCATATATTAAAGACACAAGGTGTATAATGAATAAAGTTGTATTAGCTGGTGATAAGGCTAATACATATTAGTAGAAAATTTTTATTAGAGACTATTTTTAGAGAGTAAAAATGTAAATTTTTTTAGAACAGTCATTGAAACTAAAAGTCTATTTAGTAGAGGTGTTTAGTTGACTTACTTCAGTTTATATAATACAAAAACCAGATATCATTTTTGTCATGTTTTTGTACTTCTAGAAATTAGAGAATACTAAAAAAGTTTTTTCAAAATGCAGCAACAATTGTCTGTAAAATTTTGTATATTCAAAAAAACATTGTTAGGAAACTCTTTGAATGTGGTACAAATGTGAAATTTATTTCAAATTGTTAATAATTATTAAAATAATAGTATCCAAAATTAAAGCTCTTTTTCTGAATGTATAATAGCAATAATTGTCTTTACGAAGGGTACAGAGAGACTGAATACTGGGGTTTGTTATTTAATGTTACCTCGATTTGGATACTTGAAAAAAATATGGGCAAATGTTTTCCATCGATTGTTCTATTTGAATTCTTGTAGTTAAATAGACATAAATTTCATTCAGTGCATTTCATTCATCCAAGCATGATTCTTGGAGAAATTGAAGCCTAGACCTGCTAGGCATCTGCTCAGGGCAAGTTCCTGGACATTTTTATAAATGGGTAATGGGAGTGGTGATTCTATCTAAAAATGTTGTGAGGATTAAATTTGATCATGCTAGTAAAGTGCCCAGTACATTTCAGAATTGTTATGATACATGAAACACCAGGACAACTCAAAACTTGCTGTGCTCAAAAATAAGGGATTAGTTAAATAAGTTGAGAACATTCTAAAGATGGGATACTATGCTGCCATTAGAAGTTACACTGAAGATGAATATTTCATAATCTACAAAATGTTCAAAATATTGTTTTATGAGAAAAACAGGCCATTACTTCAAATTACCCTTAAACTGAATTATGAATGTGCTAATACACGGGTTGGCAATAGGACATAGGTGTTAGGGAGAGAAGAAAGCTAAAATTTCTGAATTGAGCAATGGGGTTATTAGAGGTAACATTTTGCTGAGAAAGAAAAGAGAAGAGCAAGTTTCTAAGGAAAAGGTTAAGTTTTATCGCAGAACCACTGACTTTTTAAAAATAATTCAAAGTAGGTCACAGAAAAGCCCACAGTTACAATATTTCCCTTCACAGCAAGCATGCCATGCCAAGGGCTGAAGCCACTAACACCTTTCAGCTATAGAAGCTGGGTAGAATTCTGGCAGCTCAGACTGTCTCTCTGAATTCCTGTGAACTGCTCTTTTCAAATTCCATCTCTGACACTTCTCAGCTCCCTGACCTTGGGCTGTTTCCTTGGCCAATCTGCACCTCATTGTCTCCCTCTAACCAATGCAGGTGATAATAATAGAACTTACTTGGAAGCCATTGCCTTACTAGTCTCTGGTGTGGCCAACACCATGTTTCTTAAGCTTTGGCCCCCTCTCCTACCTTGAAGAGGTGAATATTTTCTCTCTCTCTCTCTCTCTCTCTCTCTCTCTCTCTCTCTCTCTCTCTCTCTCTCACACACACACACACACACACACACACACACACACACACACACACTTTCTAAATAAACTATGTTTTCTAATCTAAAAAAAGAAAAAAAACTTTCTTGGAGAATTGCTGTTGCAATGCACTTAGTCCAGTGATTCTCAGTCTGGGTTGATTTTGCCCCCAGGTCATTTGGCAATATCGGGATACATTTTTGGTTGTCACAATTGGAACAACGATGCTATTGAAATTGAGTGAGTAGAGGCCAGGGATGCTGCTGGACATCCAACAATGCACAGAAGAGCCTCCCCTCATCCTACAAATGTCAATAGTACCAAGGCTGAAAAATGTTGCCTTAAACTCTATCATACAAAAAAGCTCAAACAAGGTTAATTATTATTATCTTCTCAGCCCATGTATCTCTAGGTTTTCTTTTTTTTTTCTTTCTCTCTCTCTCTCTCTGCTGATATTATTATCAAGGCACAATTCTTATCAAGTGAGTACTCTCTTTGAAACAGGCCCTATCTTTGACTAGCAATTAGTTTCATTCTTCTTCCTACATATAAAGCACATTCCCTCCCCCACAGAGCAAACACAAAAGCCCACCCTGTCACTGTGTGCAGTTCAATGTCCAGGATCTGTGGGTGGGACTGTGTTATACCTATCAGTCCTACTCAAATGTGGGACTAATTGGTCTGGCCCTGTGGACTAAAGAGGCAAATAATCTGCCTCCGCTCACTGCACACTCCATGCCAAAAACTTCCATACTTCTCTACTATCCATGAGGAAGGACTCACTCTGCTTGACTGTTTGTTAGGTTTTTTTCACCAATCCACCATGGATTGATGTTTTAAAAAATTTAATGAAAATGAATAACTGGAAAAAAGTAAAATAAAAAGATATACAAAATATAAGTATGATCTTTGATTATCAGACTCAGCAGTCACAAACTTACATTTCCACAGATATAATGATAAACAAACTTAACACAAAGAAACCAAAGAGCAAAATACCTATTACTTATTGAAAGTGTATATGTGGAAGAATAATATAAAAAATCACTATGACACTGGTAATGAGCAAAATAGTTATTCTTGTAAAAAAACAACTTATATGAATTTTGAGTGAGCATTGTGCATATCAATATGTAAAATTTTTAATGTGAAAAATGGTCTCATTTATGGTTTGTTAATTTACATGATCTAGATTGGACTGACAACAATCTTTCTCAAAGAATAATATATTCTCATCAAAGGATAAACTGTTCTTTCATTGTTTGAATAATCCTCAGTAATAGAGACATTACTGTCACAGTAATATGTTTATGTAAACAGAAGAAGAGATCATAAAACATCTTCTGCAAGCTCAAGACATTTATTTTTACTTTTTACCTTTTATCTAAAGTAAAATAAGAAAAAAAAGTAAAATAAGAATGCATTTTCAAATTTCATCTTCAATCTTTCATCAGTCATCAGTTCTAATAATTTATTCAGTAGTGATATAGTAAAGTTTAATTTATCTTTAAGTAAAATAAATGGATTTTCTATGTATGCACAGTCATGTGCCACATAATGCTTTGGTCAACGATAGACCACATATGTAACAATGTTTCCTTAAGATTATAACAGAGCTGCCCTATACAGGTGTAACATTTTTTATCTTTTATACTGTATGTTAAGGTATCCTTTCTATGTTTAGCTATGTTTTGTTACATAAATACTTACTATTGTGTTAAAACAGCCTACAGTAGTCAGTATAGTAACAGGCTGTCTAGATTTGTAGCCTAGGAGCAATAGGCCATACTACATAGCCTAGGTATAAGACACTGTGATGTTCACTCATTGATGAAATCACCTCACAATGCGTTTCTCTGAACATATACCCAGTTAAGTGACATGTGAGTATATTTTCTTTTGAAAGAA
This sequence comes from Tarsius wallacei, assembly GCA_963574415.1. Taxonomy (NCBI): domain Eukaryota; kingdom Metazoa; phylum Chordata; class Mammalia; order Primates; family Tarsiidae; genus Tarsius; species Tarsius wallacei. The sequence continues at coordinate 9,346 of CAUYQG010193249.1, forward strand.
AAAATATTCAAAATGTTTTATTGTTCATGCTATTTTCAACATGTGACCTCCAAAGTCACTGAGGAAAAGAGAGAAGGATTATATATGCAAGGATTATGGGCAAGATTTGCAATACCAGACATCAACTGCCCATATTTTCTTGGCCAAAAATGAACTATATATGCCCATCTAGATAAGCACCATCAGAAAATCAATTATTTAAGCCTACTGTTATATGCAGTCTGATTGAGAAAGATCCATATGCTCTGGAGTTGCCTGCTGGGACCACTACCTCAAATTAAAATGAGAAGTCAGGGAAGGCTTCCCGAAGGAGATTATATTCTAGAGGAATTAGTTGCTGGTTGTTATGAAGTAAACATCCATATTGTCCTCCAGCCCCCCAAATTCACATACCCTAACCCTCAGGAGGTAAGACCTTTTCGTGGTGAATAGGCTTAGATGAGGTTATGAGGGTAAAGCCCCATGATGGGATTAGTGTCCTCATAAGAAGAGAAAGAGACACCAGAGCTCACTCTCCATTCTGAGAACATAACAAGAAAGTGACTGTCTCCGAGCCAGGAAGAGAGCCTTCACCAGGAATCAAATTTGCTGGCACCTTGATTTTGGACTTCTAGCCTCCAGAATTATGAGAGAAATAACTTTCTATTGGTTAAGACACCCAGTCTATGGTATTTTGTTACAGCAGTCTGAGCTGACTGAGACACTGACCAGGTAAAGGAAATGGGCATGGGCAGGTGGAGTGCAGTGTATCCTTGATCCTCTGTGATCCTGAGCATGTGATGTAATCCCTCTGAAATTCCACTTCCACAGTCACTAATGCCCTCGGAGAACCAAATGAGAAAATGTATTAAAGAGTTCTCAGGAAGTAGAAGGCATTTTTAAAAATAGGGATTATTAAGGGGATAATGAAACCTGTATTATTTCACGTGCAATTCACATTCTGACACCCAGTGTGTTTTTTCCCCCCTGCAGGATCAAGGGGGTGGCTGGCAAAACTGAGCAACCAAATACTCTATTCTAAAGTTTAATATACTCTCCTTGAAAAATATTCGCACATTGAGGTCAAATGTTATTAAGCCAGTGTCCTCATTGGTGGGTCTAAACCTGCAGAAAGGATTAAAGCTGTCTTTTATCTAAGATGTTTCTATAATTTTGCAGGTGCAAATCTTTAAGCTGCCTCTGGTCAGAAGCCCATGGTTTATTGGGTTATTTGGCAGTTTTTCCTCAAGGAGGTACAAGCTGAACATTAACCATATCAAGATAAATTTTGTGCCTGTCAACCCTTTCGAAATTTAGTGAGCAGTTTCAGTAAGTCTAAACTTTATTTGACATTTGTTGTTTTTTTATTTCATTGAAGTTTCTGTTGGCTTTCTCTTCTAACACTATTTCCAACTCTAGAAACCACTTTCTATTAAATGATTTTGTAAGAATGAGAAAACCATGCAAGACTGATCTGAGCTAGATACTGGGAACCTCATAAATGCTTTTGATGTTTAAAATAAAAGGATATTTTACTCAAAATTTAGAGTGTTCTAGACACAATGAAATTTAGGTCACTGCATTAAAATTATGTTTACCAGAAATTGAATAATGAGTTGCAAATTTCCTAAACAACTGACATCTCAGTACTGCATAGAGTAATAATTATTCTTTTTAGTTAAAAAGGCAAGATGTGTTTAATTGCATATAGATAGTAGAAACTTTTTACAGTTTAATATTTAGGCTCAGCTTGCTATCCCCAGTACTTCTCTTTAGAGATAACCTCCTTTCAAAAAAAAAAAAAACTATATTTGAATCAGTTTAGACATTAGGTACTTAGTAAATTCTATTTATGTTTCAGATTGTATTTACAAACCTATATCCAATATAGTTTACCAAGAAAGAACTCTGAAAAATATACTGCTCAAACTTTTTCCTACTATAAACACAAGAATCTTTTAATTCTAGTAGATAGAATCTGCCTCAACCAGGAATATTTATATTAATGATGCTGGATAGATTGCCTAAACCTAAAACTTTCATAAAGACGTATAAAGGGCTTCATTGAAAATAACCAAACTCATATTCTGTGGAACTATAATCAGTTTATTAAATACAGTCTCAAGGTATGCTGACATTGTGATATATTAACAATGCCACTACTTTCTTCCAGTGATCTTCTTATACTCAGACAGGTAGGCATTTTTCACCATAGTCCACAGAAGGGGAGCTGCAGTAGCAAGCAGGGAACTTAAGAGAAGCCAGTCCTGTCTTCAGAAACTTAAAGTTCAGAGAAAAGGCACAAAGAATAGATTTAGGAGAATGCCTGTTGAGGAAAAGCACATCTGCTCTATGTTTCTTCCTTACTACACACTAGGACAAATATATTCCTAGTCCTTGGAGAAAGGAGGAGTCAGAAGGATAGTAATGAGATGCTGGTGGGTCTCCAGGGAGGGACATGGACTCTGCCACTCTCCTCACATCCCACTCATCTGCAGGAGAGAGGGTCACATGGTGGTTGCCAGAGAGTGATCTGAAGAGGTATAAGACCCAGCAGTAATAATGGCTATAGAGGCATCTAAGCAGCTGGGGTTCTAAACAAATTCAGAGTGGCCATGGTCTTGATTGGAGCATGAACAGCTGAAAGATTCCCAAGGGGGCCCTGGAGGTAGCTTCAGAGGAGGTCCAGGGCTATCGCATGCCCAAGAATGTGCTTGAAATAACAGAGAGAAGTTCAGAGCTGGGAAACCTTGTGCTGAGACTGGGGTTCAGTCAGCAGTAATCTCCAAGGACCAGACAGGATAACAGAACAGGGCAGATACTAGAGTGGCCAGATAGGTGGAAAACAAGTTTCTTCACCTCAGCCTAATGAAGATCACACACAGTTGCTTGGGTATATAGAACTAGATTTGGAGAAAAAGAGGTAGAGGTAGAGAGATAAATTTGAATTTTCTGAGATTAAATTTCCTCTACCTGATGGGGGGCTCCAAACAGAATTAAATTCATTTTAAAAAAATAGAAGTTATATTATATAGCACCTGAGTTTGTGATCTGAAATTCCTATATACCTACTTAAGAATATGTGTACTTTAAGTCTTCTGAAACCAGTCCATAGTTTCCCCTCATGAAGGATCATAGAACAACTTTTATTGGGGCTAAAGAAATGGTGTTGTCTGAGTTTGGACCCTGTTCAAAGTGCCCTGGGCTGTTCCCATCACACATGAGATGGTAGGAGATGGCCATCTCCAGCTTTGAGCCTGCATGATGAAATCCTCGTAAATATATTCCAATATATGTACTCAAAGTACATCATTTACAGACTGAACTTTTGCCAATTGATTTCAATGGAAAAGTCTTTGCTTTTATCCAAAACTCTATGCAAACTCCTCCTGGCACTGGCTGTGCTTCCTCGTTGCATTTCTCTCTGATCTCAGGCCTCTGTGTCTGCCAGAAGCTTCATTCAGTCTCTTTGTGAGAATTGGTACTTGCTCGCTCACTCTGGCAGCTGTGTTCTCTCTGTAGGGTCATCAGTCTTCTGCAGGCTGTGGTGATAGGATGGATTTTTAAACTCTTTTGGCAGAGAGAGTCACTTCCTGCTTGGAGAGAAAGATGAAAGTGAACCCCACATTGTGCAGATACATGGACACCATGACACTTCCTGCACAGCACTGTTCAGCAGTCCCCAACCCCCACAGTAAACTTCACTGCCTCAGCCCCTCTTGACCTGGGCTGTGTAGGCTACATCCACCTCCTAGCTGATGTCACATACACTTAAGTAAAGACTGAAGGACACAGGGAACAGTCAGAAGGCCCCTCCCACAAGATGGTGCCGAACACTACAGGGCCACACGGAAACAACAAAGGCCCTAAGTTCCGGCTTCCCCCTGTATGGTTTCCCGCCTGCGCAAAGTTCAAACCTGTGAGCCAACAATCTCCTCCCATGACAAATCAGCCCTGTAGTGCCCTCCAATAGCAATATAACATACCTTCGACCCACCCTATTTCTACTCTGCTCTACCCAACAGAATGCTAGCACGACCTCTTCCTGCCCTCGCTAAACTAATAAATACAGCTCTCTCCCTGCATAGCTCTCTCTCTCTCTCCCCGCCTCTAGCTCTGTAGCCACCACTTTAATAAATCTCTTGGTCCCCAACGGGTGTAGAGTTGTTACTGGCGCCCAAGTTCTTTCAAAGACTATATCCAAATACTTGGACACTTCACCTCATATCTTTAAAAGTTCAGATTAGTTACTGCATTTCCCACTGTTATCTGCAGAGATGTAAATATAGGACATCCTCAGTCACTAAAACATGTACACTATACATTCAAAAATAGCTATCCTAAAATCTCAAATTTAAAGCATTCCATGCATCTATGCTATAGAAAAAGATGGTAAGTTATAGCCATTGATAATTGGAATGCAAAGGGCACCTAGATTCCGAATTTCCTTCCTGTGAGTCAACTGCAAGCCATGACAAGTTACAGAGGCGATTCAGAGATTGTTTCTTGTTGTCATCTCATGTAAAAAAGAGCCCACGGAGGATGTTTTCCATGGTTTAAGTGATCAAAGAAAACTGAGCTTGCAGCAGTAGGAAGAGTCTAGGGAGAAAAAAGTACACCTACACCTCCTACCACAGTCCCCACGTAGCACTTTCTTTTTTCCTTTTTTTTTTTTTTGAGTTGGAGTCTCACTCTGTCGCCCAGACTGGAGTGCAGTGGCCGCTCCCGGACACCGCAGCCTCGACCTGCTGGGCTCCGGCAATCCTTCCGCCTCAGCCTTCCAAGTAGCTGGAACTACAGGCGAGCGCTATCACGCCCGGCTAATTTTTTGATTTATTGTAGAGATGAGGTCTCGCTTGCCCAGGCGGGTCTCGAACCCGCGGGCTCAGGCAATCCACTCACCTCAGCCTCCCAAAGGCGTGGGATTACAGGCTGAGCCACCGAGCCCGGCTACACTGTGTTTTTTAAGTGTGATTCAATTTGACTATATTTGAAATTGTTTGACCATTCAATTTTATCTATTGAAATGGAAATACCCTTTTTCTTATTTGATTCTATATTGACTTTACTTCTATTCAATATCTCTTCCTATCCTGTTCATCCATAAAGAAATTTTAAAATGCCATCTTCTTTTCTCTTAACTCAACTAGTACCTATAGCCAAAGTGCTAATTTAGAGCATTATATTCAGAATTCTTCTTCATTAAATCCTCAGATGCAAACCTTTTGTACTATTTTAAAATTCTGAAATTCTGATTTCATCCAATCAGGAGACTACTCTAGTAAATTGCAGTTTACAAATTTCAGAAGTAAAACAATCTTAGGAATGCCATAGACCTTCTGGTCTTAGCAACAACAATGACAATAACAAAGCATATAGGAAAGGAAGATAACCAAGGTTAGGGAAGGCTGAGCAAATGAATCTGCTGGCTCAATGCTGGGGGCCATCTGCCACTGATTTTTGTGTGTGTCTGTTCTTTGCTTACTCAGGAGCTGATTAAGTTAAAGGAATTGCCTTTTTATTTATTTTTGTGTTGGATTGCCAGAACTTGATTCATTAAAATATATCTCACAGCATATTTAATATTTTATAATCCATTAAACAGAAGGAAAAAAAAATAAAACAAGGCCCAGAAATGAGAATATATTGATATCTCTGAACAGTCAGATTCAACTATTGCATGATAGCAATACACTGAGGCATATATAAAGAATAGCAGGACTCCTTGGAACATGCAAAAATGTGATAATTACCTAGCACTTTTCAAAATTAAGTTAGGCATAAATATAATTTTGTTGAATATACAAGTTAGGATACACTCTCCTATTTGCCCAAATAGTACATGTTAAAAGTTATTTTTAAATGAAATATTTTATAGATATTTATATATTGGCATGTAAAATATTTTTACCTTATTGAATAAAAATATTTTAAAGAACAAATATTTAGTTTGCAAGTTTCTTCAAATAATAAAATCCATTCTAATTTATGAAAACAGAAAATTATGAACTGTCAACCTGATTTTAAAATAAAAATTTAGCTTTTAACAGGTATATTTCTTTTTTTAAACTTTGAAAGAGATCACAACTTAATTTGTGTGTGTAAAACACTTTCCTTCCAAAAGAACTTGGGTATAGATAATAATTGTGAAGAATAGAGATATAATAAAAAAATAAAGGCTTATTTTTTTATCGAAATCATAGTAATTAAGCTATAATAAACTTTGAAGATAATGGATAGACTCATTTACTCATGATTAAAAAGTAAAAATTAATCTCAAGGTAAGATAGCATATTCCTCACTGACAAATTTTACTTAAGCTTGTATTTTTACTTTCAAATTAACTCACCATAAATGGGCCCCTCCAACAAAAGGATCTAGAATCTGGCCCAATTGCAATACAGCAAGCACTCCCATTTGTGCTCTCTTCCTCTTGTCATATACCATCTATATTGTAGAAGTTTAAGCAATCTTTTCCTATTTCTTGGAGTCTCAGGATAGCCCATGATAGCCAAAACCTGTCCATCGACTTCTCATGCAAAAAACTGCCCTCTTCAATCTCATGTTGTATGCCATTAAAGTATTAATTACACATTTAGAGCTCAGTGTTCTTGTACATTACCTCTTGCCCTGTGCAAAATGTCTGAGCCACTGCTTTGAAGTTGGAGGAGAAGACAGAGGCCTACTTCTTTTGTAGTGACACTTCTTGGATACAAGCAAGCAAAATACTGAATGGGTGTGGTAGAGTCTTGTTTTCTTGGTTTGTTTCCCCTGGACTGGAACTTTTGCACTCTTAACAAGCTAGTGTGATGGCATCCAGGATCACAGTAGCCTTAGCCTGCCACACTGGGGTAAAGCCTTAGCTCTACAAGTGGGAGGTAGGTAGAGGATACAATACTACAGTCTTTTAGTTACTCACCTATAATTTAGTCTCTGTGACACATAGCTGGAAAAGATGAGAAATGCTGGCAGTGTGTTCCTCTTGTGGGATACCAACGTCTTCAGTTGTAAGATGGGAAAAGTCTTGTGTTCTCCACTGTACCCACCCTGAGTGAAATTTCTATCATGCTGAGCTAGGAGGTCGGAGAGGAGAGCAGATTGTGGCTTAAATGCCACTGCTTTTATTGAGTTTTAGTAGATATATACATACATTTTTTGAGTTGGAGTCTCACTCTGTCACCCAGACTGGAGTGCAGTGGCCACTCCCGGCCACTGCAGCCTCGACCCGCTGGGCTCCGGCGATCCTTCTGCCTCAGCCTTACAAGTAGCTGGAAGTACAGGCACGCGCTACCACGCCTGGCTAATTTTTTGATTTATTGTAGAGATGGGGTCTCGCCAAGTTGCCCAGGTGGGTCTCGAACCCTCAGACTCAGGCAATCCACTCACCTCAGCCTCCCAAAGCACGGGATTACAGGCTGAGCCATCAAGCCCGGCTTTAGTAGATATTTTAAAAACAAAACTTTGTTTTCGGCACACCCTAAAATGAAGTTCCAGTGATTTATTTATGATTACATTATTTAATATAATTGTCACCAGCTATGTTTTGTGTCTTTGGAGAGTAGATTCCTGTAGCTCTTCGCAAAAACTATTTTGAATTTAAAACTATCCCATGTAAACATATTACGCTGATAAATTCATAATAAATAAAGCCATGTTACACTTCTCTGATAAAAATATGCAAAAAATGCTAAATGCTTAAAAATATTTTACACATATTGGTTGGTATAATTATTATTTTACTTGGAAATTGAAAGGCCAATTTATTTCATGGACATTTAATCTCTATTATTTTGTTCCTTAAATATATATCCAATATTTTTCTTCTTAAGTAAGTAAAACTCAAAGAAGTTAGAAAAATTCTTAAATTCACTATAAGTGGTGAAGCCAGAAGATATTGAGAAACTGAAACTAATAGTCTTCAGTTACTATACTCCAATACATTTTTAAATTATGCTAATTTGATTCATAAGTAACCAAAATAATTCAGATGTGTATTTGCTGATATCCAATAATGACCATCCTATCTGATAACCGTTGGAAAGTATATCACCTGTGAAGAAATTCACTTAAACTCTGATATGGTATAAAGATTATTTAGAAATAAAAGCCTTTGAACAAACAGCAGTTGCAAGGAAAAAATAAAAATAAAAATTTATAGAAACTTATTTTGCTGATGTTAGCAAATTTTGTCTAAACAAAGCTAACATAAATGCCCTCTTTGGGAGGTTTAAAGTCAGAAATAAGGCAGATCACTCACACTTGGGTGAGAGATTACATAGACAAAATCTTATCAAATTTTTTGTGCTTTTCCTTGTTTTCACAGACTTGTTTCTCATTGGTGTCCCACCATTGGTTTTCCTTTGAGGTCTCAGCTCTCTTCTTAGTAAGATGATATATATACCTTTCACTCTATCTGTTTAGTGAAACACTTGTTTGTGGTTCTACATGTATGTGAACAAACTTTGTCTTTTCTTTTGTTCATCTGTCTTCTCAAGTCCTCAAACACTTAACCTGGGTTAGTGGAATAAAATAGTTTTCTTTTTCTCTCTTTATTTATTTGTTATTTTAAAGATGTGGGGTACAATTCAGGGTTAGGTATACAAATGCTGATTATGCAGGTACCCTTGTTGATGATCTGTGTCACTCCCTCCCCTGTCAGTTCCCTCAACTCCCAGTTCCCCAACCCCCGACAGTTTCCCATGAGTGCCAATCACTTTCTTATAGTGTTATGATAATTGTTCAAGGTCCGCTTATGAGTGAGAACATGTGGTACTCTGTTCTTTGTTTCTTTGATAGATCACTGAGTATGATCAACTTTAAATCCATCCAAGTTGCTGTGAAGTTCGTAATTTTGTCCTACATTATGGCTGCATAATATTCCATCATGTATATGTACCACATTTTTAAAAATACAGTCCAGTTTCAATGGGCAGTATGATTGGCTCCATGTTTTTGTTATTGTGAAAAGTGCTGCACTAAATATGCATGTGCAGGTATGTTTTTTGTAGAATGATTTGAGTTCCTCCAGATATATTCCCAGTAGGAGGATTGCTGAGTTATATGGAAGGTCAGTTTCTAGTTGTCAAAGAAATCCAAGAAGACACAAACAAATGGAAAAATATTCCATGCTCCTGGATAGGAAGAATCAGCATTGTTAAGATGTTCATCCTACCATAGGCAATCTACAGATTTAATGCAATACCCATTAAATTACCAACATCATTCTTCTCAGACCTGGAAATGATAACACAAAAATTCTTATGGAAATGTAAATAACCATGAATAATCAAAACAATTCTTAGCAAAAGTAGCAAAGTGGGAGGTATCACACTTTCAGACTTTAAACTTTACTACAAGGCTACAATAATCAAAACAGCCTGGTATTGTACAAGAACAGGAAATATGGACCAATGGAACAGGATAGAGATTCCAGAAGCAAAAGCTCAATTTTCCAACCGACTTATCTTCGATAAAGCCTCCATCAACAACCACTGGGGAGAAGAGAACCTATTCAGTAAATGGTGCTGGAAAAACTGGCTGACCACATGCAGAAGATTGTAACAGTACCCCTACCTATCACCATTTACAAAAATCAATTCTAAATGGATCAAAGACCTAAACTTAAAACCTCAAACTAGAAGAATCTTAGAAAACACAGGAGATTTTTTTTTTCAGTGCATTTGCTCATTTCATGATAGGTGATTTACAAGTGCACCTGACCACACCATGCCAAATATTCACAAGTTTTTGACAAAAAAAATGACTCCATGCCCCACCTTCCTTATTCACTCAATCTCACCCTGAGAGACACCTTTTTTTTTTTCTCCCTGGATGAAAAAAATCCTCAAAGGGAAACATTTTGCTAATGTGGAAGAGGTAAAACAAACATAAAGTGGCAGAAGTACTAAATAAGTCATCCAAATTGACAAGTTCAAAAACTGTTTTGAGCAGTGGAAAAAGCATCTCAGTAGGTCTATTGCATCAGACAGAGAGTACTTTGAAGGTGACTGAAGTTTAAACATATAAAAATGAATACACAATTTTTATAAATAAATTCCACTTTTTTTGGAGGGTGTCTCACCTTGTATAATACTAGAGTGTAAAATAATAAAAAGCAAAATTGTATACCAATATTGCATATCTTTTCTTTTATTTCATTTTAGTGTTGTAGGGTACAAGTGGGGATTTACTACATAAGTAAGTCGCATGCACAGGTGAAGTTTGGGCTTCTAGCTGGCCCTTTCCCCTGATAGTGGACCAGGTACCCAGTGAGTTGTGAAGTGCCCCCCCCCCGTGTCCCTCCCCTAGCAGTGTCCAGCATCTGCCAATACCACCCTTGTGCTAGTGATTAGGGCCTGCTTATGTGTGAGAACACGTGGTGTTCAGTTTTTTGTTTCTGAGAGTTCACTTAATATGATGATCTCTAGCTGCAACCAAGGCCATGATTTTGTGCTTTCTTTCTCCTTTGTATGTGATCTCATTCTTATATCAACTCAAAAAAAAAAAATGTGACAAATGACTTGAGTTCTTAGAAGAAGCCTGATGGTACCAAGTGCAGGTGTGACCTGAAGTATGTGGTAAAATAAGGATAAGATATTTGGAAAATAGTGAGGTAGGACTTTAAGTTGTCTCTACAAATGAATTGGTAAAGAATAAATATATCTTAATCTTCTGAGATACAAAAATAGTGCTAGATCAATGTATTTTAAAATAGAATTTGGATGGGAGTTTGGGAAGGAAAGCAGAGATATCATTCATGAGTATGGAGTCGAAACTTCTACCAGAACCTAGAGAGTTTGCATGATTGTTCTAATGGTGCCATAGTCCACTACATTAGCTTGAAGAGTTTAGAGCAAAGTGGAACTCAATGGCTTCCCCCTGCCCCCACCCCCCAATACTCCTCAGTGCCTATTTAAATGTAGTGTGATTGTGAGGGTAGATCAACTTAAGCTGAATAGTTTCTTACACGCATGTTTATCTTTCACCAAGATTCAATATTGAGGTTGTTTTTGGTCTTTTTTTTTTTGGAGTCAGAGTCTCATTGTCGCCCAGGCTGGAGTGCAGTGGCATACTCACAGCCACTGCAGCCTCGACCTGCTGGGCTCAAGCGCTTCTTCCACCTCAGCCTTCCAAGTAGCTGGAACTACAGGCACAAACCACCATGCCCAGCTAATTTTTTGATTTGTTCTATGGCCCAGGTTCATGGGTCTATTATTAAATACTCTTGACCATTCATAGAATCACGTTGACTAATTGCTAACCACACTCAATTTTTATTACTTCTTAATACTTGTTCAAATATTCTTAAAAGCTTTTCACTCAATTATAGTAAAAGAAAAAATAAGTAAAATCCTCAGTTTCCAAGCAGTAGAAGTGAAAATTTATGCATTTCTGGAAAGCAGATTGGCAGTATGTATAACAAGCCTGAAAAAGAATACAAAAGTTCCCCATGTAGGAACTTGTGTTAAGGGGAAAAAATCATGGCTATACCCAAGATTTACATTCAAGGTTATTCATTTAGGTATTATTAATCATAAAAAATATAAACAATGAAAATGTCAAATCATTCTATAAACATGCTGCGCACGCGTGTTTATTGCAGCACTATTCATAATAGCAAAAACATGGAACCAACTGTGTTGCCCATCAAAAGTGGACTGGATTTTTAAAATGTGGTACATATACATGATGGAATATTATGAAGCCACAAAGAAGGACAAATTATGGACTTTGCGGCAAGTTGGATGGATTTAGAGTCTATAACACTCAATGATCTATCACAGAAACGAAGAACTGAGTACCACATGTTCTCACTCATAAGTAGGTCCTGAACAATTATCACACTACTATAAGACAGGGATTGGCAGTAGCAAGACACTGCCAGAAAGGGGACATATAACATCTCTAGGTGTACCTAATCCTAAACCAGTAGAAGAGAGGACCAGGGGAATGCCCAAACTTTATCTGCACATAGATCACTTATGTGCCTAATCCTGACTTGTTCCCCACATCCTTAAAATAAAATAAAAGGAAAAAAAAGAAAATATCAAATCATAAAGAGATCAATTATGGTATGTTCATAAGGTAAAATACTGTACAGTCATTAAAAATCACACGGAAAATATTTATAATATATTGCTAAATGAGAAAGGTAGACTACAAGATTATATTATAGTTTGATCTGAATTAAATAAACACACATACATATACACAAAAAGTAGAATATACACCAAATATGAAGAGTGATAAGTGGTTGTTAGCTCAGGGTGATGGAATCATAGGTCACATTTTTCCTTCATTAAGTTTTCCTGTATTTAACAAATTTTATTAAATAGATTGTAAACACCATTTTGGGGGAATTTTTAATTTGTTTTTGACATAGGGAGAAGGCACAAACTCTTTAAGAGATGGTTTGAGAATGAGTAGAAAATCTACTAGGAAGCTTACGTATAATCTTCAAGAATTCTAAGTAAGTTAATGTGACATTCTAGTTTTCATAGACCAGGAACCTAAATAATGAGAGAGGTCAAGAAGGAAAAATGTGTCCAGATTGAACAAGTATAGTCAGGAATCCAGGAGGGATGCCCAGCATAACCACCATCTTTCTTTTCTTTCTCTTTTCACTGCTTACTACCAAAGAGGGGCAAAGAATGTGAAACCCAGGAAAGCATATATGGTGGCCTTTCTTTAGAGGATTTGTCAGCAGGGAGCTAAAATCTCATTATCTTTCTAAGAAGAGACTTAAAACTGGAAGCCATCTATAAATGCCTGTGACACTAAAACTCCTTTGAAGCTTCAAGCAACAGAACAATAACAAAGTTGTCTACATTCTGGGAAGATGTGAGGCACTAATAAATACTTAATAATAGTAATTATTAATTTGACACTAAGAACAAAATGAGAGGTTTTCTACCTATGCTTTGTCACATTAAATTGATTTATTGAGAAAAATCTAAATTATGATACAAACCATAGACACTTCTAAATGGAAAGAACCTTAGCTTATATCTACTTTACAAATGATGTAGCCGATTAAGCTACCTGTTTTTTAAGTGATTCTTTAAGTGAATTATTACTTATGAACATAAGCAAAATCAATAATTAGTTAATAATTCTGCTTCATTTTCAGAAAGGATTTATTAAAACTCAGAATTGTGTAGTTAACCTGCAACTCACTTTACCACTCCTTTGGGAAGCCCTGCACATACCTTATAAAACCACACCTGACCCAGGACCACTCCTCACTACCACAGCTTCTCAAGCTGAGGCCTGGGGCTTGGTTGAGACGAAAACAAAGAGCTAGCATCTTCATAAACCCAAACTTATAATCTATAAAATTGACTCTGTTCCAAACAAAGATGGAGGAGGAGATACAATTGGAGGCTGCTCGCCAACACCAAGGCAACTTTTAATTTATAAAAAAAAAAAAAACAGCCAATCAACAGGGCTCTAGCCAAATTTCCATTCATGATCTTTTGCTGTCTTGCTGCATTATGAGATGAAGTCTTACTATGTTGCCCAGGCTGGTCTTGAACTCCTGTACTTAAGGGATCCTTCTGCTTTGGTCTCCCAAAGTGGTGGGAGCCACTGTGCCCGGCCCCAAATAAATTTCTTTTAGAGAACCTCTCTGTGATTGTTATGTATGTTGCAACAGCTACTAAGCAGTGAAAACGTGATTCAAAACCAGAGTCTTGCTTCAGAATTCATATTTATAACTACTGTATATTATATGGCCTCTCTAGGTACTAATAACGTGATGCTCTCCAAAATTTACTGTCAAGTGCAAAAAAAAAAATAAGGTACAGGATAGTGTGCTGTAGAATTTGGTATGTATATGTATGTATATACAAATGTAAAATATTTCTGGAAGGATACTAGATAAATTGTTAACAGTGGGTGTCTCCGAGAAAAGGAAGCTGGATGGCCTGGAGGTAGGAAAGAATGGAGGATCTTTCTATTGTAATACATTTATGGTCTTTGAATTTTGAATCATATGTATGCATCATCCATCCATAAATTTAAAAACAATGTAAAGAAAAAAATCTATGATGTTCTACATAAAAACATATGTAAATATACACATATATGATGATTTTGGTAATTTGGGTAATTAAATTCTTATCATTTACCTTTTTGTTTCAGATTATCCTGAATTTTGGAAGCTCCTACAACTTTCACCACCATGCTCTCTGTTTTGATGAGCCTTAAATACTCAATGCACAAAAGAAAACTATTATTTTAAATGGTGGTTTTAAAATGGCAGGTCACTAGAAATGACAATACAGAAATTCATATGGAAACATAAAGACCACGAATAGCCAAAATAATCCTTACCAAAAGAAAGAAAGCAGTAGGTATCACACTTCCAGACTTCAGACTTTACTGTAAGGCTACAGTAATCAAAACAGCCTGGTATTGGTACAAGAACAGGCACATAGACCAATGGAACAGGATAGAGATTCTGGAAGCAAAGCCTCATTTCCTCAACCAACTCATCTTTGACAAAGCCTCCAATAACAACCAATGGGGAGAGGAGAACCTATTCGGTAAATAGTGCTAGGAAAACTGGCTGACCACATGCAGAAGATTGAAACAGGACCCCTACTTATCACCACACACAAAAATTAACTCTAAATGGATCAAAGACCTAAATGTAAAACCTCAAACTATAAGAATCTTAGAAAATGTAGGAGACACCCTTACGGAAATTAGAACTGGCAACCAATTCCTATTCATAACCCTAAAGGCCAATACCTTAAGAAATAAGATAGACAAGTGGGACCTCATCAAATTGACGAGCTTCTGTAAAGCAAAAGAAACCATCAAGAGAGCAGAGAGACAGCCCACAGAATGGGAAAAAATATTTGCCAACTGTATATCTGACAAAGGCCTAACATCCAGGATCTACAAGGAACTCAAATGCACCAAAAGGAAAAAAACAAACAGCCCCTTTAAAAAGTGGGCAAAAGACATGAATAGACACTTCTCAGAAGAAGATACATGAGCAGGCAACATGAAAAAGAGCTCAGCCTCACTCATCATCAGAGAAATGCAAATCAAAACCACTTTGAGATACCACTTAACCCCAGTAAGAATGGCTACCATTAATAAAACAAACAACAACAGATGCTGGTGAGGATGTGAAGAAAAAGGAACACTTCTACTCTGCTGGTGGGAATGCAAACTAGTACAACCTCTTTGGAAGACAGTGTGGCAATTTCTGGAAGAACTAGAAATTGACCTTCCATATGACCCAGCAATTCCCCTATTGGGAATATACCCGGAGGAACTCAAATCATTCTACAAAAAATATACCTGCACACATATGTTTGTTGCAGCTCTATTCAACATGGAACCAACCATGTTGCCCATTGAAGCTGGACTGGATAAAGAAAATGTGGTACATATACACAGTGGAATATTATGCAGCCATAAAGAAGGACGAATATATAGACTTCGCAGCAACTTGGATGGATTTGGAGTTGATCATACTCAGTGATCTATAACAGAAACAAAGAACAGAGTACCACATGTTCTCACTTATAAGTGGAGCTTGAACAATTATAATACTATAAGAAAGAGTTTGGCAGTAATA
>CAUYQG010193251.1:0-14224 GCA_963574415.1 Tarsius wallacei
GTAGTTCCAGCTACTTGGAAGGCTGAGGTGGAAGGATCACCGGAGCCCAGCAGGTCGAGGCTGCGGTGGCCGGGAGCAGCCACTGCACTCCAGTCTGGGCAACGGAGTGAGACTTCAACTCAAAAAAAAAAAAATCCCAGGCTGATCACGGTGGCTCACATCCCAGCACTCCAGGAAGCCAAGGCAGGAGCATTGCTTGCAGCCAGAAGTTTGAGACTAACCAAGGCAATGTTGCGAAACTCCATCTCTACAAAAAATGTAAAAAATTAGTTGGGCATGGTGGTATGTGCCAGTAGTCCTAGCTACTTGGGAGGCTCAGGCAGGATGATCCCCTGAGCCCAGGAATTCAAGGTTGCAGTGAGCAAGGATGGTACCACGGCACTCCAGCCTGGGCAACACAGCAAGACCCTGTCTTTAAAAAAAAAAAAAAAAAAAAAAACCCAGCAAGTGTTTTTTTTGTAAAAATGAACAAGCTGAATCTAGGTCCATGAAGAGGAACTAGAATAGCTGAAACAATTATTTTTTAATAAAAAGGGTACAACTGGGAGACAGGCTTTGTCTGATTCCTAGCATTACTACAAACTACACACAAAGACCAGCAGTACAGAATTGAGTCCAGAAACAGACGCACGTATGTGTGGCTTCGGTGGTTTTCAACAACACTGCCCAGGTAACTCAATGAGGAAAGGAAAATGTCTTCCACAGATGGTTCTAGCACTGCTCTCCATAAGAGAAAAAATGAACACAACCCTTCCCTCATGTCACTCACAAAACGAACTCTCACTGAGTCACAAAGGTCAATGTAAGAGCTGAAATTAGAAAACTTCTAGAAGAAAACACTGAAGAATTCTCATGTCCTTGGGAGTAGGTAACAATTTCTTAGATAGGACACAAGAGGACAAACCATAGACGGGAACCCTGATGAACTAGGTTACAAAAGTTTAAAAGCCTTTGCCTTTAGAGACACTGTTAAGAAATCAAAAGAGTGACCAGATTGGGAGAAGATATTCACCATATATGTATCTGACAAGGCACCTGATTCCCAAATATGTACATATATTTTTAAATTCTTGCAATGTGGTAAGACAAATCAAATAAAATGGGCAAGATATTTGAACAAGCACTTCACAAAATACAGACAAGCATCTTTACTCATTAGGAAAATGCAAATTAAAATCACAATGGGATACTGCTACACATTCACTTAAATGGCTAAAATTAAAAAACTGACTATACCAAGTGTTGCCAAAAGTGCAGAGCAACTGGAATTCTCTTATCTTGCTAGTGGGAGTTTAAAAGAGTATAATCACTTCGGAAGATATTTTGGCAGTTTCTTCTAGAGATTTAATCTAAATAGGCAGACATATATTTAAGTTACATATACTCATCATATGACCTTGCAATTCTACTCCTAAGTATTTATTCTTAGTATTTATTTTCTAAATGAAAATACATCTGCATGCAAAGATTTGCACACAAATGTTCCTAGCAGCTGTATTCAAAATAGGCAAAACTGGAAACAACCCAAGTGTCCATCAACAGGTGAATGCAGAAACAAACTATGGCACACTTGTACAATGTAATTAATTCTATAAGCACAAACAGAACCAAACTACTGACAGACACGATGCCACGGATCAATCTCAAAAATATTCTGTCCAGTAAAAGATGCCAGATGCAAAAAGAGGACACACCACACGGTCCCATTTTTATTAAAACCTGGAGGAGACAAAGCTAATCCACAGTGAAGAAAGCAGGTCAGCAGCTACCAGGGCCTGGGATGAAGGGTTAACTGCAAGAAGCCTGAAGGAACAATCTTGGGGTGATGGAAATGTTACCTCTAATGGTGATTGGTAAACGAAAAGTCACTTGTCAGAACTCAAGGAGTCAGATTCAGTGACTGCATGTAAGTTATTTATCCACAAAGCCACTTTTAAAAAAGTCAAAAGCAACCAGCTGGGCACCAATAAAAATAAAAAGCACCCTGGCAAGGTGGTTCATGGAAGAACTTCAGGACACCTGGGAAAGAATAACTATAGTGAGGTCACCAAGTCACACAGAGGACACGGAGCGTGGTGCAGGAAGATGGCAGGGCAGTGCCCCAGTGCCAGGAAGGCAGCTTTCCACCTAGAGGCAACCACCAAGGGAAGGGAGGAAGACTCATGCAGAAAGGCACCATCTCAGAAACACACAGCATTAGCCCTCTGGAATGCGCCCGGCTGAGGCCAGGCCAGGAGGAGGCAGGTGACACGGGTGTGAGAGAAGCCTGGGTCTATGTGAAAGTGTACCAGCCCAGCATGACTCCTGGAAACATGGTGCCCATGGCCAAGCTTCAAAGAAACTCAGATATCAGCAGGCATCGAAGAGCTGGTGCTGGAGGAAATCGTATCATCATGGAAATCCTCCGGAAGCCCAAAGCTCACTAAACAGGCAGCACTCTTAAGGGGGAGCCCACCAGCACAGTGAAGGTGCCAAAACTCAGGCATATCTTGAAGCTGCAGGGCACCCAGAAGTCACACTGGAGGGCCCAAGGTACAGTGGGCGGGGCGGGGTGAGGCCACGATGAGAGTGGGCTTTCTGGAAATCAGGCGTTGGCACAGGAAAAGACCCCTTAGAGGCTAAGAATGGGAAGCAGTCAGCCAGTCTTACACCCTGCATCAGAGGACGCACCAGAGAGAAATCTCCAGAACGCAGAGAGGGAGCCTCGCAGCCCATGCTTCGGTCAACACCAGAGATGTCACCGCAACAAAAGTAACTGAAATCCACACAGAAATGTCTTAGGAACAGTAAAACATGGAAAACACTGAATACAAAGATAAACAATAAGTGAGAGAAAAGGTCATAAACCTGAAGCAAAGTTCAAGAAAAGCACAGTCCAAGCTGTGAAGACACGTATTTGAGCAAGGAACAGAGTCTGACCACGGATGTGCCCACAGCTGTTAACATGACCATGGGAGAATGACAGAGATGGGAGCGGAGGGCCACGTGAGCTATCATCATTGTCTGCCACAATCCTAAATCAGTTGATAATGTCAACTCATGACAAGTCAGGAGCCAGGATTACAGTGGTATTTCTTCAAAATATGGTGGTAGGAACAAGAATATACATGCAAGGAAAATGACGCCTCTGGATACATAAAGACCGATCTGAATACACGCTGAATCCACATACACACAAAGGTAACACCCTGGGGATTTATAAATATGTGGGAAGCATGGGAAAAACCTGCTCAAGCAGGGTAAAGGGATATATCCCCTACTCAAATAAATATAGGCAGAGATAACAAACAAGCTACTCACCAGAAGAAAGAAAAACAGTCAAACATATGCTCTATTTTTCAAACTTCAACTTTACCAGGAATGAAGACATAGAAAAAGACACAATTTTCACCTTTCAAATTGGCAGGTAAATTTTAACAACAGCCTATAATGTATGGGAAGACATGGGAAAAGACGCCCATATAGACTAACAGTATAAGGAGAATGGTCCATCTTTAGGGTCAGATTCAGCAAAAAAAAAAAGAAAAAGCAAAAGTCCTCAGCTATGAACATTTTATCACAACCATGACCTACTTCTGAGGGGAACCATCCTGACTGCACACAGAGCCCGCTTCACAGAGTGAGAGGAGGCAGCTTGTCCCCCAACATCCCTGAGACCACAGCAGGCCACAGATCGCCTCCTGTACAGTCGACATCAAGTTCTGACCCAATGAGGAGACACGCACTGTCTAGCATCTTGCTGAGTACAAGTCTCTTAAAGGTCAATGCATGATGAACTCCTGATACATCACATAAATAAGTTTAAACTTTAAGAATTTTTATCAAAATACTATTTTCATGAATGGTAAGATTATAAATAATTCACATTCGGGGTTTTTGCTCATCCACTGTTTCTAAATTTTCCAAAATAGGCATGTCATTTCTTTTACCATAAGAGGAAAAATCAATGAAAGTGATTAAAGAAAAGTTAAAATTTGGGCCGGGCTCGGTGGCTCAGCCTGTAATCCTGCGCTTTTGGAGACCAAGGTGAATGAATTGCCTGAGCCCGCGGGTTCGAGACCCGCCTGGGCAACTTGGCAAGACCTCATCTCTACAATAAACCAAAAAAATTAGCCGGGCGTGGTAGCGCATGCCTGTAGTTCCAGTTACTTGGAAGGCTGGGGTGGACAGATCGCTGGAGCCCAGCAGGTCATGGCTGCGGTGGCTGGGAGCATACCACTGCACTCCAGTCTGGGCAACAGAGTGAGACTCCAACTCAAAAAAAAAAAAAAGAAAGAAAAAAAAGTTAAAATTTGAATTTTGACCCTAGGAAGCCTCTACTAGGATTACAGGAATGTCACCCAGGTCAAACTCCCCTGGAAACGTGCACCATCCTAAAGAACAAGTTTCAATAGAATCACTGTGACCACTTCCCGCATGCATGCTGTCAGACAAAGGCCAGGGGACAAGTGAGACACGGCACTCATAACAAGAGGCATTCTCATGAGCAGAGGCAGAGTGAGACATGGCACCCATCACCAAGAGGCGTCCTCGTGGGCTGAGGTGGAGTGAGACACAGTGCCCACCACCAAGTGGCATCCTCATGGGCAGAGGCAGAGACCTGGTGCCCACCCAAGAAATGTCCTCATAAGCAGATGTGGAGTGAGACACAGTGCCTACCACAAAGAGGTGTCCTCATGGGCAGAAGCAGCATGAGACACGGCACCCACCACACCAAGAAGCGTCCTCATGGGCAGAGGTGGAGTAAGACACAGCACCTACCATGAAGAGGCATCCTCATGGACAGAAGCGGCATGAGACACAGCACCCACCACCAAGAGGCGTCCTCATGGGCAGAGATGGAGTGAGACACAGTGCCTACCACCAAGAGGCATCCTCATAGGCAGAGGCAGAGATCTGATGCCCATCACCAAGAGGTGTCCTCACGGACAGATGTAGAGTGAGACACAGCATCCGCCACTAACAGGCACCCTCGTGGGCACAAGTGGAGTGAGACACAGTGCCTACCATGAAGAGATATCCTCGTGGGCGGAAGCGGCATGAGACACAGTGCCCACCACCAAGAGATGTCCTCATGGGCAGAGGCAGAGACCTGGTGCCCATCACAGAGGCATCCTCATGGGCAGAGGTAGAGTAAGACACGGTGCCCACAACCAAGAGGCATCCTCATGAGAAGAGGTAGAGTGAGACACAGTGCCCACCACCAAGATGCATCCTCATGAGCAGAGGTGCCATGAGATACAGTACCCACACCAAGAGGCATCCTCATGGGCAGAGACAGAGTAAGACCTGGCGCCTGCCACCAAGAGGCATCCTTGTGGCCAGAGGTAGAGTGAGACATGGCGCCCACCACCAAGAGGCATCCTTGTGGGCAGAGGCAGAGACCTGGTGGCCACCATGAAAAGGCGCCCTTATGGGCAGAGGTGGAGTAAGATACAGTGCCTACCACCAAGAGGCATCCACGTGGGCAGAGACAGAATGAAATACAGCACCCACCACAAAGAGACGTCTTCATGGGCAGATGCAGCATGGAACACAGTGCCCATCACCAAGAGGTGTCCTCATGGGCAGAGATAGAGTGAAACCTGGCACCCACCACCAAGAGGCAGAGCAGGGTAGAGACAGCCCTAGCCAGAACTTGAGCCCATAGGTTCCAATGAGTTCTAGAATACCCAGCAGCTTTCTGCCTTCCACCTCACCACAGGATTATGAGATTTAAAGGGGCCTGCCCATCCTCCCAATTCCCCAGGATCGAGTTTGGCTAGAAAACCAACCAGATAGCAAGGTCACTGTCTTAGAGGAAGTCATGACATCAGGTTCTGCCAACTCCCGACAAGAAGGCCAGCCTGTCACACAGCCACTGGCCTGGCTATGCAGGTACAAACCACATAACCAAGTAACTGCAGATGCCACACAGCTCTCACTCAGCACATGGCCACAACCTTCCACGGAACTGCCCATCTCTACTCCTTTGTTTGCCAATGCCCACACTGCAACACCCTTTCGCAAACAAAGATGCTCACTAACCAAAGGCTTTGGTAAAGCAACCCCATAAGTAACGACACACTAACAAAAATAAACATTCCTTACAAATACTGTATAAAAACCACACTATAAGTGTCTAAGTGCAAAGGAAAGAACGGTATTTGGGAAGATGCCATTTTTCTCTCAATAATCAAAGCACCTTCTAGAGACAAGTGCTCCTTTATTACCTAAAGGTGTGTGAAATGAAAGTAAAGGACTTTCCTCACTTAAACCACAAGTGACTGCACATCAACAGACTCTTCCCCCACTCTGGTATTCAAGGGGGGCACCTGCTCGCTTTGCTTTCTCAATTGCAGCAGACGTTCCAAATGAGGGTACCCAGGATGGGTTTCGCCGTGACACAAAGTGTGCAGTCCTCAGAGGACAAGGACCAGCCAAGGGAAGCAAGCCCTGGCGGGCAACTCACCTTGTTGATCCAGAACACCATAGCATCCTCCAGGTCGTATGGGAGCTCCTTGGAGGCACTGAACGTGGAGAAGCGCTTGACGCTGGCCACCACCTTCTCGATGCTGATCATTTCCACAGTGTAGGCCATCATCAGGGCATCCACCATCGCCATGTGGGCACTCTGGGGGCAGAGGCAACAGCTATACCCCCAAGCCCACTCCTTACCGTGCTCTAACCCCAAGTCTGTTCAACAGGAAATCTGTTCAAACCCCAAGTCTGACTTCACTTCTTTACTACATCTCCTTTTTGGGACAGAGACAGTAAGATCTGCCCTTCCTCCCACCACTTCAAGTCTAGTGTTTTAGTCAATGAGCCTTAGGATGATTAGGGACTCAAGAGCCCCTCCCCAGGCCAGGCAAGGCCAGCCCCACAGCCTGCAGGGTGGTGTGTTTTGTTCCTCCTTGTTTTGTTTCGTGATCATCCCAATACCCCTGAGGGACCCCCTTGGTCGGTAGTGGTGTTCCTATTCAGGCTGGGGAATGGTACAGAGAGGAGACTGGCCAAGGCTGCTGACCACCAGAGGTCTCTGGTCATCAGTCCAGAGCTCTGCAGGTGAAAACTGCACAACAGTTTCGTGCCATGTCTTCACAGAAAACAAGGAACATTCTCTTCACTCACAAACCTGACAGTGAAAAGCCACAGATGCAAAATGCCAGTGAACTATCTCAACAAGAAATGAGGGAGGCACTAAAGATGGTTTAGACCTAGAACAGTTTGAAGGGACATCAGTGGTATGGCTTTAGAGACAGGAGGGCAGGGTTGCTCAGGGGAGGAAAGGGCACACATTTCTTTACTTTAGCACAAAAACACTTAGAAGGCATGCATGGCACAGAATGGGCTCAACAGTTAAGCATCACATCATCTATAAAGCTTCCCCCCCGCCGAATGTTTTTATTGACAGATCTCCCCTCAATCTCGCTGTGAATAAAGCATTTGTAATGAGGAAAAGGGCCAAAAGGAAGCCGCTTTCATCTGTTTTCCAAAACAAGTCTGGGCTTAACCAACACATAACTCATGAAGGGACATAGAACATAGGCACCCCCTTCCCAGTCGCACTCTGGGCTCACACTACCCAGTCATCAAGCACTCACCATCTTGATGGGGGCGCAGCTGAGGTCCGAGTCTGTCACAGGGCTGTCGTCACTCTCCATCACGTAGATGCCCTTCCGGGCCAGGGCTTGGATGACAGACTGGTGTCCCTGCAGGGCAGCTGCCTGGTCACCCTTGAGGATGAGGCTACACACGCGGCAGTACAGCTCACTGGACAGCAGCAGCCTGATCACAGGTGGCTTGATATGCTCCTGCTCGTACTGGTCAATGTAGAAGGGGTCACGGAGGTCCTCAGGGATGTTATCTAGAATAACGTGGGACTGTATGTGAGCAGCATGCACACATCCAGAATCCCGACTGCCACAGGACAACGCTGCCCACTGGTGTCCCTCAGCACGACCCAGACCAAAGGCATGATCCACACACTGGCAACCAACAGCATGAAAGATCCCAGGCTACTTCAATACTCCACCACTTTCTATACTGACAAAGGCAAACAAAACATCCATTCTCCTTGGGGATATGGACAACCCCAGTCATCTCATGATGTCTACCACCATGACCTCCAATATCAAGATGTGCAAGTCACAGGGCATGCAAGAGGCTGAAGGGAAACCAAGATGTAGCCAGGCCAAGACTGTGCAGTGCCCGGTAACATCAGAGGAGGGCGCATGTGGGCACAAGAAGCACCAGCCACGGCAAGCAAGCGCAGCATGTCCTATGATGTCAAATCGGAGGTGACAACAGAGGCCAAACACCCATGGCCTTTACAGAGACAGCCAGGTGTGGGACCCTGTAACCTTGACAACAGAACAGCAGCCACGAGCCTCCATCCACCTTTGGACCAGGCAGCAGCAGGCTCTCCTCATGAACCAGAGTGCTTATCTGTCACCACGATGCCAACAGATCAGGACCACTCCATATGACAACCGAGGAACTCAGGTTCAGAAAAGGTCATGTGCCCCTGGTCACAGAGGCAGAAGCCAGCAAGAATCCACACAATCTCACCCAGAGAGCATACAGTATCCTCCTATCCACTACATACACTACCTCCCACACTAGGTACACTAGGGACAGTCACGTGTCATATGGGCTCCATCCACTTTTCTAGAAGGTCCCAAGTCCACACAGCAGCCCCAGCCATGCCCCTCACACTCTTACAAGATATCAACACACACAAGATGGGGGGAGGGTCTCTGCAGTCAGATGCACTTGGGAAACAAGAGAACCCCAGGCCTTTTGCATGCTCCATGTCCCAAGACTCCGCCAAGGCAGGCGGTGCAGAGAGTAGTGCCACCCATGGTACCTTCTAGAGCTATCCACACCTGCGGAAGAGTGGAGAAAGAGCTACTGCCTCCAAGAACAACAAATGAGGAAAGCTCACCGACCCCTAGTGCTGACACAAGAGATGAGCACTTTGAGGCTAGACGCCCTCTTCCTGCGCTCCCACACCCAGGAGAGCGGTTGGCAAGAATTCTCAGTAGCATGCCTCTGCCCTCTGTCCATCATGGACACGACCTTCTCAAGCCCTGCACCCAGCACTCCCACACCCACACTGGAGAGCTGCTGGCAAGAATTCTCAGCAGCATGCCTCCACCCTCTGACTCTCTACACCAGCATGACCTTCTTGAGCCCTGTGTCACCAAATGATGGGTTGTGGAGTCTTGTCACACACCACACTTGGCCTCTTACTGCTACACAGTGGCAGCCATATGTACACAGCACTTCCGTTTAGGCATATCGTGCGCCTCTAACTGGTCATCACAGCAGCCCTGGGTGGTCAGGGCCGGCTCTGGAAGGCTGGCTGAGTGGACGGGGCCAGGCTCAAAACCCATACCTGCCAACCTCACTGTGCAACCTCATGCCCAGAGCCCTCTGGAGTTTCAAACACACGGGGTCAGTCAGTGATAAAAGGGATGAACAGCAGGAAGGTCTCTGCTCTTGAGCAAGAGGTAACAGGAGAGAAGGAGCCACCCTACTCCCATGGAGTTAGCCGGCCAGGGCAAGAGGAGATGGTGGGACACCCGGGAAGCCCAGGAGAACACTCATGGGCCATAGGACTGGTTCTAGAGGGAGGAAAGTAAGGGTGGGTGCAAAGCCAGAGAGTCCTCGAAGCTGAGTGAAGAGATTCACACTGGCTGCTGGAGGGGCACAACAGTCACCTTCTGCTTTTATCTCACTCAGGACTCGCCAAGATCCAGGCTCCTGGCGAGAGCCACCCTCTTTGTGCTCTTCCACCTCACTATCTGTCCCAACGTACTCTCTTGTGCTAGGTCCCCTTATGTCCCCAAACACCAGAAAGGCTATTCCCATCTAACTCCAGATGACCTGCTTCACTCAGGCTTAAAAGACCAGAGACACATGGTGACCCCAAGAGTACATTCTGGCCCAGTCGCTCCCCTGAACTACCTAGTCATCATCTCCATGAGATATCTGGGGCCTGGGCTAAGTCACTCTCCCACAGGACAACTGTGACACCCTTCTCTCTGGAAGGGCAGAAACTAGCACCATGTAGGTTAGCATGAGATCTTCCGGGACCCCTCATGATGGAGCTGGGGCAGGGCAGGTCAGATGGGACCCAGAGTAGCTGGCTAGCTGGCTGGCCTCAGATGACAACAGTGGACCCAGGAAGGGTGGCAATGTCCACACCACAGGTGCAGACAGACACCTTCTACCTCAGGGCAGAAACCTGGCAAGGCTGGAAAAAGCAAACTCAGGGCGGGTGCAAAGCCAGGGAGTCCTCAAAGCTGAGTGAAGAGGTTCACCACGTTACATTTCTTTCCAATGGACCAAACAGACACGTTTTCAGTGGAGGAGGGGCATGGTGCAGGGATGGGGAGCCCACTTTCAAAGGTAATCACTAGAAAGTGACTCATAACAATCAGTGTTTCATCATATAGGAATATGAATCACAACAGATCCATATACATCTCAGATGGGGGATTCTGAGACTTCAAGGAAAATGGGGCATTTACATGAAAAAGCCCTCCCAACTAGGCATTTTTCTTGCCCCCAGCCCCACTGGGCCCATCAATGTACTACCCCTCCATCCCCACCCCACTCCTGTACCCAGGCCACACCGTCTATGGCCCTGCTGACAGCACTGCCCTGAGATGTTGGGCAGAACTTCAGTGAAGTCGCCTGCCATGGGAGTTGTGTGCACAGTGCTAAAATCTCTAGTGTTTGATCAAACTCAACAACAGCTTTTAAAAAAGAGTTTTGTAATGCCTTGACTCTATTGCTGGGAGCTTTTTTTTTTTCACTTGTTAAAAACTATTTTTTTCCACAACATTGTTAGCCTTGCAGGAGCAAGGCCTCAAAAAAATTGGGTTAAGGCTCAGAATTGTTCCTCTCCATGGAAATCTTTAGTAAAAGGCGAAAGATGTATGTGATCTGAAGAGAAACCAGAATATTGGAGCTTATTTTTCATTTCTTCTATAAATCAATAAGACAGCTCATCAGAATTATTCACTCATTCAACAATTATTAAGCATCTACGTGAACCAGAACACATACAACAATCCTGGGACATCAAAAGAGGAGGTAAGAGTCACAGCTTGAGCTGGTCTCTAAGGACAGAAAGCCAACAGGCAGCTTCCAAACCATGGGGGTGCCACACCAGGATGACTGTCAGAGCCTGCAGAGGTAGTAAGGGGTACAGACAGAAAAGCTTCCCAGAGAAGGCAGCAGTCAGGCGGGGCGGGTGCTGGGGCAAGGAGAAGCAGGCCAACAATGATGTGAGAACATCTTAGCAAGCAATGGCGGTTCTAATTGCCCCTGAGGGATGAGCTGGACAGTTTGAACTCAGCGCCAGGCTCTGAGCTGAGCCCCGGCTGCAAGCCTGCCCAGGAGGGGAGAGGACATGGGGGTCTGCGGGAGAGGAGACAGCGCTGCTGGAGTTCCTAGGAAGGAGTGGAGGGGGGCTTGGCCACAGCTGCCAGTTACCAGGGGGAGAATGGAGGCTGATGCACAGGTAGCCTCACGAAAGCCTGAATGCTGGGCCAGAACCTAATGAAGGACACCAAGGCCCTGACCCTGCTGGCTGGTGCAGGATGGCCCCTCTCCTACCACAGGAGGCCGGGGCATGGAAGGGAGGAGTCAAGGCATGGGAGATGAGCTCCATGCTGGATGCAATGCCTGTGGGACCAATGGGAGTGGCTCCAATGGGAGAAAAACATGGATATGGATGCCCATGGGGGACAAGTCGCCCAGAAGCACTGGGCACAGGGAGAACCCACCAAATGCCCAGGACACAGGCAAGAAGCCCAGGAAAGAATGAGAAGTGACCAGGGAAGGACCAGGTGGCAGAACACAGGGCTGCCAAGGCCAGAAAGGGAGGCCATTTCAAGGAGGGTGATCAGTGACCAAAGCCAAAGACTACAGTGTCCACTGGACACAGTCGGTGGCTTCGGGAAGCGCATTCCAAGGACCAGAACAAGGCAGCCACGGACATGGAAAGAGAGCAAGAACCACACCCTCTCTGCTGAGGGGACAGTGTGCCCATGTGAGATGTGTCTTAAGGACTAGAGAAACACACATGTGCTTTACTGCTGATAGAGGAGACCCACTTCTCAGTCTTTCCTGGGCTTCTTGCCTGTGTCAGCAGGAAGGGCTGGTGCCTGGAGAAGGAGGCCCTCAGGAGGCAGAGGATGGACCTAGGCCGAGATGCAGGCAGGTGTGCATGCGGGGCCCAGTAACACTCGAGTGTTTCACTCTGTAAAGCAGGAGGCAGGTGTCTGCTGAGTGGGGAGCTCAGCCCAGGGGGTTGGGTAAAGTAGGGGCTGCAGAGGGCGGACAGAAACTCACACGGGATGCAGGCAGGGGACAAGGCCTGTGGCTCTGAGCATGTTGCATCAATAGCTGTCAGTAGGCACTGGCCATGGCCAGCTGGACCAACATGGAGAAGGACTCTGCTGGTACCTGTGGAAAGGCCCTAGGAAGGGACAGAGTGCGGCCCATGTGAGATCCATCCCCAATGCGGGAGGATATGCAAGGGGCAGCAGGAGTCAGCATGCTAGCGTCTCTTGGGCAGGGCCCAGCAAGTCGCCTGGCCTTGAGCCCTGGCTCGGCCTCCTGTGGACATCCCTGAACCTCAGTGACCCCTCTTCCATCCAAGACACGGGCCACCTTCTGGGCTATGTGCTGAGGCTGGCACTTACAGGCCAAGTGGCATTTCAGCTCCCATGGACAAGGCTAAAGGACAGTCAGGAAGAGCTCACTCCACTGCCTTCGACACCAAGGCCACCCTTGCTAGCCGGGCAGAGAATTGTCCACACTATCCTCGGCTCTTCCATGGCAGCACACAGCAGAGAACTCTTAGGTAGTGCCACAATGGTAGCCACCACCTAACCGAAAGCCTGGGACACCAAGAGCCTCAGGTCGGCCCCAGAGAGAGAGATTGGGCCCCAAGACGCACAGAGCA
Organism: Tarsius wallacei; assembly: GCA_963574415.1. Taxonomy (NCBI): domain Eukaryota; kingdom Metazoa; phylum Chordata; class Mammalia; order Primates; family Tarsiidae; genus Tarsius; species Tarsius wallacei. The sequence continues at coordinate 12,965 of CAUYQG010193251.1, forward strand.
GGGAGTGTTCACCCAGGCCCTGCCCAGACCAATTCACCCTCCCCTCACCTCACCTCACCTGCGGGTGGCCTGGGCACCAGCATTTGACATAAGCTGAGAGCTGCCTCTTCAGAGGCCCCAGAGATGACTGTGACTATCTATACCTAGAAGATGCTATCTCTGCCAGTCTAGACATAAGGCACCCACAGAGATAATCCCAATAAGAGGTGAAAGAGAGTCTCCTGATTCTAGGTCACTCCTACCTATACCCCAACTCCCTCCTACACAGCCCATGGGGTGGAGCCCACTGGACCACTTGCCAGGAAGAGCCAGTAACAAAACAGCACACTATCCACAGGGGCACGGGTGCCACAGACAAGTAGGTGCCCATGACTGCCTCTCCTGAGCTGCAGCAGGCTCAGGTGCAAGCTCAGCCTCCAGCCAGGCCTGTAGAAGAGGCCCAGAGCCCTCGGAGAGGGGGAGTAGACCCAGAGAAGGAGCTAGACAGATATCTGTTCATACATGTCATGTCCTGGACAATGAAACGGCCCAGGATGAAACTAAGCACAACAGGTACAATGCTGAGGACCAACCATAGTGCAGATGAGCTCAGGTTCATACTGGGGTCCGATGGATAGACCATGGCAGCACACAGAGGCTTCGAGAACTAAACCAACACTACCTGCAGCACAGAGGCAGGCCAAAGCTTGCAGCTTCAGCCTAGCTGGGTACCTGGCTAAGCAGAGAGGAGTCAACGTCCTCCAGATTTCCAGCAGGACCCAGAGTCGCACAATGCGAGCAAAGGCCGTCAACAGATCCCATGGCGACCTCACACTAGGACTGTGCGACCAAGAGTCAGAAGCCATCAAAACTCCACTCCAGGAAGCAAAGGCGCACATAGACAAAAACACTAGCATAAAACTCAGGGGAAACCCTGGGAAGGAGAAGCCCCACATGGAGGGAAACCATTCAGGAAGGCAGGCAGTGTTGTTCGGACCTTCCTCTCAACACCCATGCCTCATCCAATCACATAGCCACTCCAGCAGCGGCAGAAGGACACATGCATGCTGACCACAACCCTCACACCCTCCCCTATCCTTCTCATCCTCCTGTCCCTCTTCCTCTTCCTTCTCCCCTCCTCATTCTCTCCCCCCTCACACACACATCCTTCCCCCCCCCCCTTCCTCCTACCGTGTGTGCCTTTGAGGTCTACCCCCCAGGTACATGCCTGCTCCTGAGTGTGGCCTTCGAGGTACCCCTCCAGGTGCATGCCTGCTCCCA
>CAUYQG010193254.1:0-32460 GCA_963574415.1 Tarsius wallacei
CACGGGCCACTGCACCCCGAACTCGTGGCTCATGTTCTTCTCCGGCCTCAGCCTCCCAAGTAGCCGAGGCTACAGGTGTGCACCACCACAACTGCTGAATTCTTTAAATTGCCAGACTGCGTCTTGCTGCTAGTTTTTAAAAATGTTATTCCTTTTTTCATTCTGAGTTGGAGTCTCACTCTGCCACCCAGGCTGGAGTGCAGTGGAGCACTCACAGCCACTGCAGCCTCAACCTCCTGGGCTCAGGCGATGCTTCTACCTCAGCCTTTCAAGTAGCTGGAACCACAGATGCGTGCCACCATGCCCGCCTAACTTTTTGATGTTTTGTGGAGACGAGGTCTTGCAGGTTGCTCGGGCTCATCTTGAATCCCTGGGCTCAGGCAAAACCCCCACTTCTGTCTCCAAAGTGCTGGGATTCAGGCTGTGCCCACCCCTGCTTGTCTCTGTAAACAAAGTTTCACTGGAACACAGCTGTGCTCACGTGTTCCTGTGTCGTCCATGGCTGTCCTGATGCCAGACTGGCAGAGACGAGGAGCTGTGACAGAGATCATGTAGTCCGCAAAGCGGAAGTTGAAATGGGGACCGAGCGCTTAATTCACAGACACCGACACCAAAAGTACAAGTTACAAAAAGGAAGAGGTTTATCAGCCAAGAGCTGGCCAGCGGCCACTTGCCGGCTGGACGTGTCGGTCCCACAGCAAGGGCCCCCATTTGCTGTAGGGGCTTGCTTAAATGGGGCAAAACCACATTGGGACTTTCCAAGTGCGCAAAACTGCAACATCTGGAGGCCGAGGTACTTTTCAAGCAATGCTAGTGGGGTTCACAGAAGTGGGAAAAAAAGCTGTTAAACAGTTTAACCTAGCCAGCAGGTGCTGTTGCCAGTTTCCAGGAAGTGCTTAACTGTGCAAAGGCTGAGTTCATGCTTAGCCTAATTTTTGACATTGTAGATGTCTTTTTAAGCCCCCTTCCACAAAGTATCTACTTTTCTGGCCCTTTATGTATCAAGGTTTGCCAACCTCTGATCCAACTTCCATCTTAATTAGAATAAGAACAACTGAAACCCAAGCAAGCAAAAGAAAGAAAAATAATAAAGATCAGAGTACAGATCAGTGAAATTGTAAAGAGAAAAACCAATAAAACTAAAAATTTGGGTTGCTTAATTGATAAACCTCTAGCCAGACTAACCACCACCACCACCAAGAAACAAGGGGTGGAGGACAGAGGTGGGTGAACAGAAAGAGAGAGAGAAAAGACAAAAATTATTAATATTATGAATAAGAGGAGACATCCCCGCTGACCCCATGTACATTAAATACTAAGAAAATACTATAAACAATTCTATTCTGATGAATTTGACAACACAGAAGAAATGGACCAATATTCTGAAAAACACAAACCAAAATTCACAGAATAAAATACAGTCTGAATTGTCCCATATCTATTCAATAAATTTAATTTGTTTAAAAAAAAAAAAAAAAAGAAGCCTTCCAAGAAAGAAAACCCAGGCACAGATGGTTTTGCTGGCAAATTCTACCAACCACCGAATGCATACATAATACCAATTCTACACAAGCTCTTCCAGAAAAAGAGACGGGAACACCTCCTAATAACCAACCCATGGCAAGAAAAGAAAACTAAGATCCCATAATGGTCATGAATGTAGACATGAAAATCCTCAACAAAATATTACAAATTAAACCCAGTAACATGTTAAAATGACACTTCATGACCAAGTGGGGCCCGCCACAGGAATGCATGCATGTCTCAAAATTGGAATATCAGTGTTAATTCACCCAATTACAGACTAAATAAGAAAAACCATACAATCACCTTAACAGATTCTGCAAAACACTTGACAAAATTCAACAACGGTGTGTGATTAAAAACTCCCAGAAAACTAGAAATAGAAGAGAGCTTTTGCTAACCTAATGAAGAACATTTACAAAGAAACTACAGCTGTCACACTACTTGTGGTCTCCCCGAAGATGTCGCTGTACTATTCTTGGAATCTGCGAGCATGCTACCTGATACGGCAAAGGGGAATTAAGGCTACAGATGGAATTAAGGTTGTTAATTAGCTGACCTTAAAAGGAGAGAATTATCCTGGATTATCTGGGTGGGCCAGTGACACCATGGGTGTTCTTAAAAGTAGAAGAGGCAGAAAATGCAACTATGGACGGAAGACAGAGATGCGCAACGCTGCTGACTTTGAAGACAGAGAACGGGGACCACGAGGCAAGGAATGTGGGGGTCCTAGGGCTGGAAAAGGCAAAGAAACATATTCCCCCCAGAACCTACAGAAAAGAGTGTAGCCCTGTCGACATCACATTAGCCCAGTAAGATCCATGAAGGTCTCTGATCTACAGAACTGGAGAAGAATACATCTGTGTTGTTTCGGCCACTAAGTTTGTGGCAATTTGTGACAAGCAGCAACAGAAAATGAATGCCCTTGCTAAGACCAAGAATAGGGCAAGGATGTCCCCTCTCACCACTCCTATTCAGTTCGTACCGTAAGTCCTAGACACTGCAATAAGGGGGAGAATGAATACAAAGACATACAGATTAGAAAGGAGGAATCAAGACTGTCTTTATTTGTGGATAACATCCTTGCCCATATAGAGAATCCCAAAGGATCTACAAAAAAAGGTAGAACAAGGAACTAAGGAGTAAACTTAAAATTATAATAGGATAAAAAGTTAATACACGGAAGCCAACTTCACTTCCACATAACAGCAATGAACTACTGAATTTACCATTTCAAACAGCACCTGCCTTGAAACACAAACCCAGAAGTACTTAGGTATATTCTAGTAAGATATGTGCAGGCTCTACATGCCAAAAAACATATGGAGAGCATACTATGTTCGTGGAACGGAAAACTGAGTACTGTTAGATGTGAATTCAGGCCAGGCGCGGTGACTCACGACTATAATATCAGCATTTTGGGAGGCTGAGGTGAAAGGATTGCCTGAGCCCACAGGTTCGAGACCAGCCTGGGCAACTTGGCGAGACCTCATCTCTACAATAAATAAAAAAATTAGCTGGCCATGATAGCATATGCCTGTAGTTCCATCTACTTGGAAGGCTGAGGCGGAAGGATCGCTGAAGCCCAGCAGGTCAAGGCTGTGGTGGCCGGGAGCATGCCACTGCACTCCGTCCAGTCTGGGCAACAGAGCGAGACTCCAGCTATAAAAAAAAAAAAGAGCAACAGCAATTCAATAGAGAAATAACTGCCTGTTAAATAAATTGTCTGGAACAGATGGATGTCCTTATATAAAAAAATGAAGCTTGACACATCCCTCACACCTTAGACAAAAATAAACTCAAGAGATCACAGACCTAAATGTAAAACACAAAACTGCAACACATCTGGAGAAAAGCAAAGAAAACTCTGTAATCTTGGGTTAGTTGACACAAAAGAGTTGTACATATTTATGGGATAGGGTGGTAGGTTAATATCTATTACACAATGTGTAATGATCAAATTACGTAATTAGCATATTCATCACCTCCATTTCATCATTTCATTGTGTTGTATATTTCTGAAAATATACAACAAATTGTAGCCAGTCATATTCACCCACAGTGCTGAACACCAGAACTCATTCCACCCATCTAGATGTAATTTTGTATCCATTAGCCAACCTTTCCCCAAGCTCCCCTTTCCTCTTCCCTTCCCAGACTCTAATTACCCACAGGTCTACTCTCCACTTCCATGAGCTCCAAATTTTAACTCTATCTTTTAGTGCCTGATTTCTTATGCTTAATCTACAATGTCCTCCAGACTCATCCACGTTGTTATAAATGACAGAACTGCCATTTGTTTTAGTGGCTAAATGGTACTCAACTGTGTATATATACCATATTTTATCGATTTATCTGTTGATAAGAGTTTAGGTTGACTGCATATCTTAGCTACTGTGAATACTGACGCAATAAACACAGGGGTACAGGTATTTTCCTTTAATAAATTGATTTCCTTTCCTTTGAATAAACACCCAGGGAGTGCTGGATCATATGGCAGTTCTACATTTAGTCCTTAGGAAAACTTCTGCACTGTTTTCCATAATACCTGTACTCATGTACAGTCTCACCAACAGTGTATAACAAGAGTTCCCTTTTCTCCACTTTTTTGATTTTTTGATAGCAGCCATTCCAATGAAGGTGAAATGATATCTCATTGTGGGTTTGATCTGATGCTTAGTGATGCTGAGCTTTTTTTCATATATTAATTCATATATTTGTATGTCTTCTTTTAAGAAATGTCTATTCAGTTCCTTTGCCCAGTTTTTAATGGGATTACTGTGATTTTTTTTTCCCTTTCGTTTTGAGTTCCTTGTATATTCTGGATATTAGTCCCTTGTCAGATGAATAGTTTGTAAATATTGTCTCCCATTCTACAGGCTGTCTTGTCACTCTTGTTTCCTTTGCTATTCAGAAGGTTTCTAGTTTATTATAGTGCCATTTGTCTGTTTTTTTTTCTTTTCTTTTTGGCCTGTGCTTTTTTTTTTTTGAGTTGGTGTCTCACTCTGTCGCCCAGACTGGAGTGCAGTGGCCGCTTTTGGCCACCACAGCCTTGACCTGCTGGGCTCTGGCGATCCTTCCACCTCAGCCTTCTGAGTAGCCGGAATTACAGGCGCACGCTACCATGCCCGGCTGATTTTTTTGATTTATTGTAGAGATGAGGTTTCGCCTGCCCAGGCGGGTCTCAAACCTGCGGGCTCAGGCAATCCACTCACCTCAGCCTCCCAAGGCACGGGATTACAGGCTGAGCCACCGAGCCCGGCTTATGTTGAATTCTTAACTGCAGCCCTCCACAATGTGATTGTAATTAGAAATATGGTAAATTAAATTTAACAAATAGACAATTCCATTAAAATATGGTCATATGGATGAGTCCAAATCAAATTGGATTAGTGTCCTTTTAAGGAGAGGAGATTAGGGCACAGATGCACACAGAGGAAAAACAAGATAAAGACACAGGCAAAAGACAACTATGTACAATTCAAGGGAAGAAGCTTAAGAAGAAACCAACTTTGCAGATTCCTTAATCTCAGACTTTTAGTTTCCAAATTATGAGAAACTAAATATCTTTTTCTGAACCACCCAGTCTGTGGTACTTTGTATGGCAGCCCTAAAGCAAACTGATAGAAACAGCTGCAAAATCTTTTTTTCTTCGTAGTCCTTGAAAATCTAAAAACAAACTTTTTGTATCCGGGCAAGTAGATTTGGTTAATATTCAGATACAGGAGTAGCACAAAGTATATAATGCTTTAATTTTGAGAAAAATATAACACTAAGAGGGATTGGAGGGATTAGGAAGAAAATCTCCGTTCCTTACCCTATACCTATTCTTTCTGCCTTCTTATAGCTCCAATTGTTTCTACAGCAATCATGTAACTCTACTGTAGCTAGGAATGGACATATGACCCAGTTATGACAAATGAGATCAAACAATAAATCTATTAGGTGAATTTCACAGGAAGCCCAATCTTTTTTTTTTCTAGTATAAAGTTTGTGAGCTCAGCTAAAAGACATATTTTGCTCTTTGCTATTCCCTCTTCCTGCCTAGAATATACACACAATATCTGGAGGCACAGAAGCCATTTTAAAACTAATAAAGATAAATGCCATATGAAAAGAATAATGTGGCAATAATTTTAAAAATCTTGAACCTTCCCTGAACAACTGTACCAAGACTGAACTAATTTCCTCCAGCTTTCTTACAATATGAGAAAAATAAACCCATGTTTGGTTGAGCTACCATAGGTGGGTTTCTGTTACATGTGCTCAAACATAATGCAAACTGATACAAATGGTTTGTAAAGGTGCTTCCATTACAAATCCCTGTAATAAAACGTACAGCACAAATTTTGATTAGCAATGTTGGTTAAAGCATTAAGCTACTGGTATTTAGAAATGAATTGAATCTTCATTAAAAATGGTTAGTGTCATACTGAGAAATGTTATACAACACAGAAAGTATGAATTAACTCTTGTTAACCCTTTCTTGCTATTGTTAACAAGAGGACTAAATAACAGGGGAGTATGCTCAGTGAATTTACACAAATCAATAAATGCAATAATGAATTTTACATATGGTGTTGTGGTAGCAACATACTCATAAAAGGATATTCACCATGGCACATATTTTGGTCCAATGCCATGTTATTCAGAATTATATGGGCAAGGGAAATACAGGATCAGTATTTAAAATCTGCAAATCTGAAATCTAGAATACTGCAAACTTCAATATTTTCTGAGTGCCAATGTGACACTCAAAGAGAATGCTCACTGGATCATTTTAGATTTCAAATTTTCAGATTTCATAGGTTCAACTGGTAAATAATGCAATAGTCCAAGATCCAAAAAAAGTTTAAAACACAAAGCACTGCAGATCTTAAGCATTTTAGATAAGGGATACTCAAACTGTATAGGCAAATATATGATAAAACCTAATTGAGAGATTACATTTCATACTATAAAATAATTTACATTAATTTGCTAATGTAAAAATTTAATTTTCCCAAAGTTGCAGTACATTTTCATTCAATTCTCATTCAGCATTGTTGAATATTGAATGTGTGTGTGTGTGTGCCCATGTTTATATAAAAAAATATAAGCCATATGGTCATCTGTGCATGTATAATATTCATATATATAAGGGGAGAGAAGAATTGCATTGGAGGGAAAAGAGCAGAAAAATATGCTCCTCTGAATATGAAATATTTGATATATTTTACTTTATATAAATATCTTACATAATTTGACATAAAATGAAATTTTACAGAAGCAATTTCTAAATATTTGAAGCAAAATAATAATTTGTATAAGCTAAACTTTGTCCTAACTTGATAGTGTTGCCACAGAGAGTGGAAATTTCAAGGTGATGATGAAACACAGTACTTTACTGAATGTCTCTGTTGGGATATTTCTGAACACAAAAATAATGGCAAACTAAAACCTGAAATTGATTTCAGTAATTACAATGTTAGTTGAAATGTCAGTATTATTATAATACCAAGTCTATTATGTGTGTACTGTGGGATAAAGCAAATATTAAATACTGAAATGTAAATGAAAGAGATGAGATCAAGAAAGTTAAGTAAAGGTCCTATAACACTGAATTAGAATTAATTATTTATTATTTGAATTAATTATTAATTAAATGAGTATACACTTTCAGTATATTTTGTCTTTACAAAATAAAAAAATTCTTCTTAGATCTATAAATTTTAAAAGGCCTAGATATAAAAACTAATCTATGAGCAGCAAACAAGTCTAGTACCCAAATTATGGTCTCTAAATACTATATCCTGTGAAAAGGAAGAGTCTTTTATAAGGTACAGGTCTGGCACCAGAAGTTTGTAAGAAAAGTCTGAAAATTTTTGTCAGACTAGACTATAAGGAAACTAACAAAGACTATTAGTGGCATGTCAAAAGGACCCAGAAAAAAGTTGAAGAGGCTTTTATTGAACAAAGAACAAAAAATTTAAGCATGAATAAAGACAAAATTGCAACATTTTGAAATATGTTAACTATATTTTAAATACCACCTATTCATTTGAAAAAATAGTCATTACCTTTGGAAGAATCTTAAAAAAGAAAACATTTAAAAAATAATTTTAAAATGTCTTTTATTTTTTTAATTGAGTAAAAAATATTGCATATATTTATCACATACAACATGTTGGTTTTGAAATATGTATATACTGTGAAATGACTAAATTAAGCTAATGAACATATATATACTTCATATACTCTTGTTCTGGTGAGAATATTTAAAATTTACCCTCTTAGCAGTTTTCATCAACTTGATATATTGTTATTAATGATAGACACTATGATTTTACAATAGATTCGTTGGACTTACTCTTTTTATCTAACTGAAATTTTGTATCTTTTGACTAACGTCTTCCCAATTCCTTCTCCCCCCAAACATCATTTTTTAAAAAAACTAGTAAATAAGAAAGTATGTCAGGCATATATTCTATCTTTTCTACATAACCTCTATTTTTGGAAGTCAAATAATTTATAAGGGGTAAATTACCAATATAGCAATATTTTATCTAGTGAATAAAGAAAATAATGGCAAAATTTTAAAAGTCACCATTTTGCAAGTACTAACAAAATAATGAAATAATTGATCTAATCTATAATCATGAAGGTCTTCTGCTCAGATATGACTTCAAAAAATGAACTTGCCTTCCAACTGCAAGGAAGAAGATTGCTGGGAAAAGAGGAGATTGGCAGAAAATAAATGTCTAGGTTAAAAGGGATCTAAAAGCCAAATGTATGTATATTAATATATGAATTTTATTTTGATTCTGATTCAAACATCAAAAATTTTCAATTGAGGAAATGTTCACACATATTAGAAATTTAGTGATGACAAAGTACCATTGATGACTTGTTTTTTGTGATAATGGCTTTGAAAAATGACTTATTTTGTAGAATAAGTACAGAGGCGTTTATAGATAAAATGATATTTTCAAAATAATCTATTCTAACATTAGAGGAGGTTTGACAATGGAGAGGGTATAGATGAAGCAAGATTGGCCATGGATTTTTTTGGTTGTTGAAACTGTCTGTTATACCAGTCTCTCCATTTCAAATGTGTTCCAGATTTTCATGATAAAAAATTGTTTTTTCACCTGGGCAACTTGGTGAGACCTCATCTCTATAATAAATCAAAAAATTAGCTGGGCATGGTAGTGCACGTTTATAGTTCTGGCTATTCAGAAGTCTGAAGGGGAAGGATCGCCTGAGCCCAGCAGGTGGACGCTGGGGTGACCGTGAGCATGCCATTGCACTCCAGCTTGGGCGATGGAGTGAGACACCAACTCAAAAAAAAAAAAAAGTTGTTTCTTTAGCTATAATTTATTTTTTTTCAGATGTAGACTACCTATTGTTTGTAAGGCACAGGCTCAAGTACTATACATATGCAAAGATAAATAAGCTCCATGATCTAAAGTGGCTTACTACCTGGTAGAAGAGAAATATGTCCACAATCTTCCATACTCTGAAACACATTATTTTTAAATGTGGTAACTAAGAGTTAAGGGAACAAGGAACATGGAGGAGTAAATATTTCTTATTAAAGATTAACATGGTAATAGCAAAAAAGATGACATTTGAGGTGAGCCAGGAAGGATTTTTAAGATTTGGAGAATGTTTCAAAACAAAGATACAGCCTGCATGAAGAAAGAATACAAATATTCTGGGAATGGAGATGAGTCCCATAACTGAACAATATAGGATTTACATATTGAGTCAGTTTTGAGCAAGTGGTGGTGAGAATACCTCTAAACAAATGGGTTGAGTCTCATTGTATAACTGCTTGAATGCCACATTAGGTCATTTTTACTTTGTCACTATCTTATTATTTTAAATAGTCATGAAGGTATTGTTGTCAATGAAGAAAGATGAAGTATATTTTATTTAATTTATACTCTTCTATATTTTGATATATCATATATGGACCTCTGTGCACCTTTGTTCCTGGGCCTGTCCAGGAATGTTAAAGGCCAACCAATCTAGTTGCATAATAGATTTGCCCAATTCTAGTGCCCTACTAAAAAACAATTTTGAGGTCACTTAAATGAATGCTATAATGATTATTCTTATAAATACTTTTTTTCATACATTGTATATATTTCACTCAGGATAAGTTTCTTCTTTTTTGCATAGAAAAATTTGATAGATATTCTTGAATTGCCTTGAGAAGTATGTCATTCTCTTTTCTAACCAAGAGTTTAGACCCTCAAAAATACTGCATATTTCTATTTGAGCTTTTCCAATCTTACAGGTTAAAAAACTATCTTACCGTTTTATAAGCAATTTGTAAAATTATGAGTGATATGACTGATTCAAGAATATCAAATTTTTCTATTTTTCCATATTTATATTGATTTGTATTTCTTTTCAATTGCATTTGTCTTTAAAACTGTTGCCCCTCCCACCACTGCCTTTTTTGGGGGGGAAGTTGTCTGTTCTTTTATTGTTGATTTGTCTGAGCTTTTTCTATGTATTATGGAAATTAACCCTTCTCCATTATATTTTGACAATAATCTTTCTGAGTGTGTTTTTCTCTTTTTTCATTATCTATTACCTTTTTCCCACAGAAAAATGTTCAAAAATTTTGTGTGGTCACAATTATCAGTTACTTTATGAATCCCATTTTTTTCATTTAAATCATGTTAAGAAAGTAGTAGAATCATCCAAATGCTTCTAAAGTGATAGAATCTGCTAAAGCAAAGATGGAATTCTCAAAAAAAGACACAATGTATACATGTATTTATGCTGGATTTCTAAAATATAATGATGTTTATAAAAACTGTTTCTTGGAGAAAGGAGGTGATCATGTTTGGATAGCTTTAATTTCAGTGCAAAATTGCACTAATAATTTAGATATGAAGAAAGATTTTACATGGTTGGCTAATAGAAGATGAGGAAGAAGAGACTGTCTTCAGATAAACTAAGACTCAGGCTGGAATTTACAAAACGGAATAAATTTTCCACAAAGATTAAACTGCTTATGTACTATGCCAGGCAACCTGATATTGTGGTGAAAAACTGCAATGAAATTAATAGTGAACAGCAGGATTAAAATAGCACAGTGTAAGCAACCCCAAAGACAGTGTGGAAGGAGGAGTTTTGGGAAGTTTGAGAGAAGTAGTCAAGAGTAAATCTGAATGATCTTGGGTTGTAAACAAGAGAAAATATATCTGGTCTGCATGTTGGCGCACTTCTTAGGGAGTGCCAAATTCCTGAATTCATGTGTCCCAAGATTTTTTGTCAAGATATTATTTGGAAGTCATTCATTCATACACTCACTCACCAGAACTGTATAGAAAGTCCTTTATCTGTCAGGAACGAATACTTAATCGGTGAAAGTACTGGAAAAAATAAGACAAAGAAGGTCCCTGCTTTCACAGACTTACATTCTGAGTGCAACAGAAAACTACAGTTAAATTAATAAGCAAACAAGGCGAGTTTGAGTTGCAATCAAAGTAATGAAAAAGGTAAACAGCGTAATATGAGCTTTTATGGTGTCTGGTGTAATCAGAGTCCCTTCAGAAGAAATGACACTGGAGCTGAAAATGAAGTAATATGTAGCCATGTAGATGGGGCTGGCATAGTGTCCTAAAAGGAGGGAGCTGCAAGTGCAAAGGATTTTAACTCAGTAATTAGTTTGAAATGTTCAAGAGAAAAATCACTTTGCTAGTTAGGATAGGGCGGGTTGGTGAAAAGTGTGGTAAAATAGCTTATCCAAGATGTAGATTATTTTTTTAAAGCAGGAGTATGACATCATCTTATTCATCTTATTCATTATATATATACCACTGGACTTAGAATATAACCAAATTACTAGATGTCCTCTAGGGTTACTGACAACCAATATGTAGCTTTGGTATCTAGGTTCCTTCACCTGGCATAATTTTTTTGGCACTTATGCATGTGTAGCAATATGTAACAATAGTTAATTTCTTCATATTGATCTTCTTTATTGATTTATTTTTGAGTCAGGGTCTCACTCTGTCACTCAGGCTTAAGTGCAGTGGCACGATCAAGGCTTACCGCAGCCTTGACCTCCTGGGCTCAAGTGATCCTTCCACCTCAGCCTCCTGAGTAGCTGGGACTACAGACGCATGCTATCATGCCCAGTTAATTATTTTTCATTTAATTTTTGTACAGAAGATATCTCACTATGTTGCTCAAGATGGTCTCAAACTCCTGAGTCAAGTGATCCTCCTGCCTTGGCTTCCCAAAGAGTTGGGATTACAGGTGTGAACCACAGTGCCCGGTGCCTTTATTCACTTTTAAATGCAACTTTTAAAATTAAACAACGGTTACTATTGAGAGTTCTTTATATATTTCACAATTGTTGTTTTGGTAGCTATGTGGTTTACAATTTTTTCTCCTACTCTGTAAGTTGTTTCTTCATCCATTTAACAAGGTATTGAACATAGCATACATTTTGAATTTTATGAAATCAGTTTATCGGTTTATATAGACAATTATTTTTAAGGTCCAGTGTAAGAATTCTTTGACGAGCCCTAGATTCCTAATATTTTTTTTCAAAACACTTTATATTGATGCACATGATCCATTTTAAATTAATCTTAGTGAAGTGTGAGACTTTAGGTCAAGGTTCACTATTTTGATTATGGGTGCCCAATTGCATCAGCACCATTTATTGAAAATACTACCATTCCTCCATAGAATTGCTTTTTCCCTTTTGCTGAAAATCGGTTGAGCATATTTTATGGGTCTATTTCTGGCTGACATTTTCTTTTCCATTGATCTATGTGCCTATCCCATTACCAATACTACAAGTATTGATTACTATGCCTACATATAATAAGTTTTGAAATTAAAGACACTGATTTCTTCCACTTAATTCCTTTTCAATATTGTTCTAGATATTCTTGTTTCTTTGTCTCTTCATATAAATTTTAAGATAATCATGTTTATATCTACAAAAAATTGTGTTAGATTTTGAAAGAATCATGATAAAACTATATACAGTTTGGAAAGAATTAACATCTTTGCTATACAGATCTTCCCATGCCTATACATGATATGTCTCACAATTTATTTAAATCTTCTTTGATTTATTTCAACAGTATTTTGTAGATTTCAGCATACAAATCATGTACATGTTTTGTTAGATTTATATTCAAGTATTTTAGTTTATTTATTTTTGAATTTTGGAATGGAATTGGAATTTTAATTTTGGTAACCACATGTTTACTGCTATTATACAGATATATTTTATTTTATTTAAATTTTTTTTTTCAATCAAGATCTCACTCTGTAGCTGAAACTGGAGTGCAGTGGCACAATCAAGGCTCACTGAAGCCTTGACTTCTTGGTCTCACTGCAGCCTTGACCTCCTGGTCTCAGGTGATTCTTCTGCCTCAGCCACCCAAGTAACTGGACTACAGGTGCATGCTACCACACCCAGCTTTTAAAGATTATTATTATTATTATTGTAGTGATGAGGTCTCACTATGTTTCCCAGGCTGGTTTTGAACTCCTGGATTCAAGCAATCCTCCTGCCTTGGCCTCTCAAGATGCTGGGATACAGGTGTGAGTCACCACACCCAGCCCAGGTATCAATTTTTGTATGCTGGTCTATTATCTTGCAACCTTGTGGAAGTCACTTTTTAGTTTTAAGAGTTTTTTTCATTTTTATAAATTCCTTTGAATTTTCTATGTAGACAACCATGACCTCTGCAAATAGGGGTCAATTTTATATATTCACTCCTGTCATGTATACCTTTTATTTCCTTTTCTTGCCTTGTACTAGCTAGAGCTTTCACCACTATTTTGAATAAGAATGATGAGAGTGGACACTCTTGCCTTGGTCCCAATCTTACAAGAAAGTCTTTTACCATTAAGTATATTGTTATCTGCAAGATTTTTTTAAAATTGAGGTAAAATTTATAAAACATATGGTTAACCATTTTAAATTGTGCAATTCAATGGCATTGAATATGTTCTAGTGTACTGCCACCATAATTTTTATCCAGTTCCAAATCATTTTCATTGTCCTAAGGGAATGTCATTTCCATTAAGTGATCACTTCCTAGCTCTACCACACACACACACACCCCCACACAAACACCTGAAACCTGGCAAGCACTAATGTTTTTTTCCCTCTTTAGGTTTATCTATTATTGATATTTTATATAAATTGAATCATATAATATATTACAAAATATTACTTATTGTATCTGGCTTCTTTTACTTCATATCGTGTTTGTAAGATTCATCTATGTTGTAGCATGTGTCAATACTTTATTGCTTTTAATGACTGAATAATATTTAATTGTATAGATGTGCCACATTTGGTGTATCCATTCATCAGTTGATGGACATTTCAATTTTAAATTTTAGGGTATTGTAAGTAGTACTGCTGTGAACATTTATGTACAAATATTTATTTGAACATTTGTTTATAATTCCTTTCCATATGTACCTAAGCCTGGAATTGTTGCTGTGGGTAATTCCATGATTAACTTTTTGAGTTACTGCTAAACTGTTTTCCACAGAAGCTGTACCATTTTACATGACTACCTGGAATGCACAACGACTCTATTTATCATGTCTTCTTAACACTTTTTTCCTGTTATAATTTTTGGGGATTTTTTTGTTTTAACTGTAGCCATCTTAGTGGATGTGAACTACTATTTATGTCGAGACTATTTTAATGTGTCTATTGGCCATTTGAATATCCATTTTAGATAAATATTGATTCAGACCCTTCCCCCATTTTATAATTGTTTATCTGACTTTTTATTATTGTATTTTAAAAGTTAGATTTTCTACATACACAACCCTAATAAGATACATGATTTGTAAAATATTGTCTCCCACTCTCTAGGTTTTCTTTTCACTTTCTTGATAATGTCATTTGCTATGTAAAATTTTAATTTTGATAAAGTCCAATACATTGTTTTTTCTTTTGTTGCTTGTACTTTTTTTTGTCATATCTAAGAATCTATCGCCAAATTGACATCATATTTTTTCCTAAGAGTTTTATAGTTTTTACCTTTACATTTAGGTTTTTTGCCCGTTTTGAGTTTGTCTTTGTATATGGTGTAAGATAGGGGTCCAAAGTCATTCTTTTTATAAGTGGATATCCAGTTGTCCCAGGATCATATTTTAAAAAGACTGTTCTTTCCCATACTGAAGTGGTCTTGGCACCTTTGTTGAAAAATCAGTTGGCCTTAAATCTATGGGTTCTGGATTCTCAATTCTATTCCATCTGTCTATTTGTCTACCATTATGCAAGTACCACAGTTTTGATTACTGTTGTTTTGTAATAGTTTTGAAACTGAAAAGTGGGAGTCTTTCAATTTTGTTGTACTTTTTTTAAAAAATCTTATTTTGGCTATTCTGTGTTTCTTGTATTCTGTATGAATATTAGGATCAGCATTTCCAGTTCTGCAAAAAATAGCCATTGAAATTTTAATAGAGGCTGCATGGATTCTGTAGATTTTGAAAAGGAGTACTAGCATCTTTACAATATTAACTATTCCTACCCATGAAAAGGCTGGATGTTTTTTCATTTAATTTAGTATTCTTTAATTTTTTTCAACAATATTTTGTAGTTTTCGATGTCCAAATCTTGTACTTTTAAAAGTTAAGGCCTAAGTATTTTATTCATTTTAATGTTATTATAAATAGAATTGTTTACATAACTTGATTTGCATATTGTTTATTGTTATTGTATGTAAAGACAACTGATTTTTATGTGTAGATTTGCATCCTGAAATTTTTCTGAATTTGTTTAGTGACTTTAATGATTTTTTATATACCTTCCTTAGGATTTTATTTATTATAAAATTACAACATCTTTGAATAGAAATAACTTTACTTATATAATTCCAATTTTGTTGCTTTTTATTTTTTCTTTCCTTGCTTAATTGCTCTGGCTTGAACTTTCAGTACAGTGTTGAATAAAAGTGGTAAGTGCAGGCATCCTTGTCTCGGTCAGGGAACAACTTCCAGTATCTCTGCATTAACTATGTTAGCTGTGGGTTTTAGAACTTTATTTTATCTATAATATTATTAATTGCATCTCTTTGTATAACTTTGTATTGGTTGTTCTAGGTATTACATTTATATAGATATAGATATATCAAATATTTATTTTATGTGTATACAGTAATGCACCCCCTAATGACATTTTGGTCAATGATTAACAATATATATGAAGGTAGTTGCATAAGATTATAATGGTGCTAAAAAACTTTTGACACCCAATATTTACTATAGGATACCTTTTACTGTTATTTTAGACTATACTCTTTCTTCTTATAGATAAGCTTAGCTATCAAACAGCTTCAGGCAGGTCCTTTAGGAGCTATTCTTTCCTAATGCATTATTACCATAGGAGATGACAACTTCATGTGTGTTACTTCCCCTGAAGGCCTTCCACTGGGACAAAATGTGATTATGGAAGACAGTGATATTAATGATCCTGACCTTATACAGGCCTAGGCTAATGTGTGTTTTTGTGTCTTAGTTTTAAATTTTAAAAATCTAAAAAGTAAACACAACAAAAATAAAAATTTCCTAGAAAACAGCTTATAGAATAAGAATACAAAAGAGAAGATATTTGTATTTTACAATGTGTTTGTGTTTTAAGTGTTCTGAGTGTTAGTAAAAATAATTCAAAATTTAAAAGTTTATAAAGTAAAAACATTATAGTATGGTAAAATTAATTTATTATTATAGAAAAAAATTAATACATTTAATATAGGCTACGTGTACAGTGTTTATAAGCCCTATAGTAGCACACAGTAATGTCCTAATGTTCTAGTCCTTTATACTCAACCATCACTCACTCCCTGACTCACCCAAAGCAACTTGTAGTTCTACAAGTTTCATTCATGGTAAGTGTCCTATACAGATGTAGCATTTTAAAAAATCATTCATATGATATTTTTACTGTATATTTTCTATGTTTTGATACACAAATACTTACCATTATGTTATAATTACCTACAGAATTCAATATAGTAACATACTGTACAGGTTTGTAGCTTAAGAACAATAGGTTATACCATATAACCTAGGAATGTAGTAGGCTATACCATCTAGATTTGTGTAAGTACACTCTGTGGTATTCACACAATGATGAAATTGCTTAATAACGCACATCTCAAAATGTAACCTTGTCGTTAAGCAATGCATGACTGTATGTATACACAGGTATACTTTGTCTACATAGTCTTCCATAGTCTAACATAGTCTAACTGTGTTGCCATGTTACAATTGAGGGAAGTTTAGAAACTTTATTTCTTTTTATAGTCCTTTGCTCTCCTCATTTATACATTATAATATAATTGTCTTAAATATATTTTTTACATAAAGTTAGAATTACCCAAAATAATGTTGTAATTTTTTGCTTCAACCACTAAACTAATCTAGAAAACTCAAAAGAAAAAAAACTATTACATTTACCCATATTTTTGCTTACTATGGACTTTCTTCCAGATGTTCCAATATTCCTTCCCTAATTGTTTCCTTTCTTAAGAGAAATTCTTCCATCAATCTTTTAGGGTAGGTCTATCCACTATTTACTTTTCACATTTTCTATTTTTTTACTTGCTTCATGTGTGTTTGCAATTGTCCGTTGAATAAATTTTATCATGGCTACTTTAAATTTTTGTCAGATAATTGTAACATCTTTGTCATATTAATGTTTGTCTCTACTGATTGTGTGTGTGTGCTTTTTAATTTGTTAGGGGTTTTATTTGGTTCTTGAGTTTTTCCTGGTTCTTTCCTGGTATGTGGAGCAATTGTTTTTATTGAAACTGGACATTTTTATTTTATGTCATGAAACTCTGGATCTTATTTTAGCTTTCTGTTTTAGCTGATTTTCTCCAATACCACCCTGGCAGAGAAGATGGGGGTGATGTTAACTTATTAATGTTAATTAGAGATTGAATCCAGGATTTCCAGTTGACTTCTGACTTTCATTGATACCTCCCAGTATGGTGTACTTATTGCTGGGCAAAAATGGAAATTCTGGCTACCCATATGGTCTCCACCAATACTACAGTGGTGGTGGCCTCATTACGGCTAGGTGACAGCAACAGTTCCTATTTTCCAGCAGGCCTTCTTGGATAGCCCCCAGCGAGAATGGAGACAGGTACCTCATTACTGTCAAGTGGGAGCAGAACCCTAAGCTTCCCACATTTTCTTCAGTGATGCCAAAGGGAGTAGGGCTTTGTTACTTGCAGGTGGAGATGAAGGTCCCAGTTTCCTACTTGGCCTTCTCTGACCCATGACAAGGGTATTCCAGTGCCTCAGAAAAGTAGAAGTTGGGCAGTCCCCTTGGGTTTGCTTTCACTGTGGGAGCTTTTCTGTCCTCTCAATAAATTTTGCTTTCTCAAGAAAAAAAAAAAAAGAAAGAAAGAAAGAAAAGTAGAAGTGGATTTTCCACTCAGTATTTGCTGGCATTGAAGGAGTGAGGCTAAAATTTTGTATAGGGTGTTTGAACATAGAACAGTAATTGTCTTAAGTTTCTGTCTTGCTAGTCTGTCCCTTTCCTGGTCCTTTGTCTACCAAGAGCAGGTTTTTATTGGAACCTAATTCACTTTTTTCACATGTTGGTATTTCTAGGTTGCTACTTTTTCATCTTCAAGTCTGGACTATATGAGTCAAAAAGAATATCCAAAAATTTGCCATCATGTTATCAGATGACAAAGTCCCTAGCCAATCTGCCTTCTTTTCTACATCTTTCAGAGTAATCTATATAGTCTGAAATATATACGTGTGAATAATACATTGAACTAAGATGTTGTGACAGCTATGATGTCACTAGGTTATAGATTTTTTTCAGATCCATTATAATCTTATGGGACCACTGTCATATATGCAATCCATCATTGAGTAAAGTGTCATTATGCTACATATAATTGTGTATGTGTCTGTATATGTGTGGGTGTGGGTGTAGGTGTGTAGGGGGGTGTGTTCCTGTGTTTAATAGTTTACCTAGTAGGAGAAATAGAAAAAAGTATATCCACTCTGACTCCTGGAAGCATAAGTTCCACAGTCCATTCATAAGTCTCACATTTCACTAACTTTTAAGAAATCATCAAGTTTTTTCTTCAAAAATTGTGTATTCTGACATGGTTAAATGTCAGTTACCCTCGAAGTACGCTCCGCTTGATGCACTACACCTAGAAACCATCAATTTATTCTCCTAAGTGACTGAACAGTTTTATATTTTCACAGGCAACATATGACGATTCTAGCTTTTCCACTTTCTCAACAGCACTTGGTACTTTCTGCTTTTAAAAAATTATAACCATTCTAGTGGCTGTGTAGTAGTATATCATTGAATTTTTATTTATGTTTTCCTAAAAGGTAATGATGTTGAGTATATTTTCATGTACTTAATGTCTCTTGGCTTATTTTTGGTGAAATGTCTATTCAATACTTTGTCCATTTTTTAACTGAATTGCTTATTCTCTTCTAAGTCAGTTGTGCTGCCTATGTACAAGGGGGACTCCAAAAAACACGGAATTATCTTTTGGAGGATAGGCCTCTTGTAGTACACTCGGAATCTGTTCCTCCAGGTGAAACAGTTAACCAGCGTTTTATCTGGAAGTTTTGGGAATGTTGCCTCACGATTTGCAGAAGAAACATCCCAAGGTGTGGCAAACAGGTGACTTGTTTTCCCACCATGACAAAGTACTTGTTCACATCATGCTGAGTTTTCAGCAGTTATTTTTTTCTTTTTTACCAAAAATGGCATGACTCTGTGGCTCACTCTCCCTATTCACCCGATCTCACCCTAAGCAACTTTTTCTTGTTTCCCTGGATGAAAAAAGTCCTCAAAGGGAAACATTTTGCTGATGTGGAAAATGTGAAACAAAAAATAGCAGAAGCACTAAAAGGCATCAAAATTAGTTCAAAAACCTTTTTGAGAAGTGCAAAAAGCATTTTGATAGGTGTGTTGCATCAAACAGAAAGTACTTTGAAGATGATTAAGGTTTAAACATGAAAGAATAAATACACAATTTTTTAATAAAAAAATTCCAGATTTGGGAGAGTTCTCCCTCATATTCTTTTTTTTTAAGATGTGGGGTACAATACAGAGTTAGGTTCTTAAGTAGTCATCATACAGATGAAGTTTGAGTCTCCCATAGATCCTCACTTTGCCTAGTTTGAGATCAGGTACATTTATTGATATTACCTGCTCCTCCCTTGGCAGTGTTCCACTACTGCCAATCCCTTTCTTGTATTATTATGATAAATGTTTCTTGATAAAGTGCTTCTTTAAAAAAATCAGATATATGATTTGGTGTCTGTGGCTCATCTTTTTATTTCTTAATTATATACTTTGAAATGCAAAAGCTTTTAATTTGATGACATCCATTTTATCAATTTTGTTCTTTTATGGATTATTGGTATTCTATATAAGAAATTTTTGTTTAACCTAAGGCCATAAAAATATATTGCCTTTGTTTTTGCTTTTGTTTTTGCTTTTTTCCTAACACTTTACAAAGGCTATCATTTACCCAGTGAATTTTCCTGGTGCCATTATAAAATATAAATTGACCATAAATTTTACATCTTGTTTTGTTTAGCTCTCAATTCTGGTCCATCATCTATATGCCCATTCTTCCCTCAATGTCAAGCTGTCATGATTACTGTGACTTTATAGAAAATGTTGAAATTTGCAATTTAAGTATTCCAGCTTCATTCCTCAAACGAAAATTGTTTTGTGTGTTCTAGGTTCGTTCTTCCCATAGGTCTCTTGTATTTTTGAACATTTTGTAACTGAAACACACTCTTCCCTTTTTCTGGACTATCTTTCCAAAGATGTTTATCTACAAAAAATCTGGAAGTTAGATGCTTTTATCTCCTTCTAAAGCCATGAGTAGACTTGGTATCTGTTCAGTATAATAAAGATAATGCTACCCATCAGGGCATAGGAAGGTTTTTTTTAGCTCATTATAAAAGATTCAGTGTCCCTAATTCAGGGTTTCATAGTTATGATGTAAACCTACTGTGTGTGCAACTTCCAATTGGGACTCTCTACCCTCCTGGAACCTGAGATAAATAAATACAGTGCAAACATAACCCTATGCCTCCTGTTGCGCCATGACTAATAAAGTCCTTTGTCTCTGGCCCAGGTGTCACATATCTTCTATCTTCTTGCTAGCATCCAGGAAATCATTAATATGTAGGCTTAAATCATTAATATGTAGTTAATATGTAGGCTTGCAAGTGGCATAAAATCTTGGGTCCTTCACAGCTTTTAATATTTTACTCTTAATATAAGTTTTAAGACCAGCTTGTCAATTTCTACAAAATGCCTGCTGAAGTTTTACTAATGATTGCATTAAACTTATAGATCAGCTTGGGAAAAATTGTCATCTTGATAATATTGAGTACCATTCCATCAATATTTATCTCAAATTTTTTATCTTTCTCTCAGCAATGATTTTAGTTTTCAAGGTACAAGTCTTGCACTTCGTTTACAAAATATATGACTAAATTTAATGTTATTTTTTGATGCTGTTGTAACTATAATTTTTACTTAATTTAATTTCAAATTATTGTTACTATATAGAAATACATTTTTGCTTATCGGTCTTGTATTCTGTGATTCTTTTAAATTTTCCATTAGTTTTGGCAGTTGTTTTACAAATTCCTTGGGCTTTTATACATACAAGATTAAGTTTTCTGTGAGATAGTACAATTTACTTTTTCCTTTCCAATCTATTATTATAATAATTATCACCACTATTGACTTTTTGCTCTACCTAGAGCCTGCAGCAGAGTGACACACGTGTTAAAGGTGGACATCCCTGTCTTGTTCCTGATCTTAAGGAGTAAGCATTCAGTCTTTCATCATTAAGTATGATGTTAGTTAGTTGTAGATTTTTATATGTGTCCTTTATTAGGTTAAAGAAGTTTCCTTCTATTCCTAGTTTGCTGAGATCTGCTATCACACACTGGAGATGACTGTTTTACATCTACTGAGATGACTATTTGTTTTGTGTCCGTTATTTTCTTAACATATATTAACTCCTTGCATTTCTTGGATTAATGTCACCTGATAATAGTGCTTAATATTTTAAAATATTTTACTGTATTAGATTTCATGACACTTTGCTAGGAAGTTTTGCATCTGCAGTCATGAGAGATATTTGTTTGTCTTATTTCAATGTAATATTTTTCATTCTAACATCAGGATAATAATACTTGGTCTCATAGAATGAGTTGGAAAATATTCTCTATTTTCGAAAATAATTTTTGAAAGATTGGTATAATTTCTTAATTATTTGATAAACTTGACTATGTTATAATAGTTTGTTGTATAAATAATATATGTAAAGTACATATTTATAAACCTTACCATATTATAATATTTAATTATAACAGTGAAGACATTTAAGACTAGATTTTACTTTGTGAGAAGACTTTTTATTAGTAATTCTGTTTTTCATTTGTTATAGATCTGTTTAACTTCCACCAACCAAGGTAGATGGGAGGAGACAGGGACAAACCACAAACTCCCACCATTTAGTGTTTTTAATCATAAATACTCCCAAACTGTTTAATGTTTTGGGTGGATTTCCTAGGTGCTGAAATAGTTGTTATTTTTAAATTTTGTCTAGCTTTATAATTGCATTTGGGGAGATTTGCTATCCTGTTTATTTAATCATGACTAGAAGTCTTGTTTTTTTTTTTAAGATTGGAAAATATAGTTTATTTAGAAAGTAAATTAGAGAAAGACAGAGCGAGAGAGAGCAAGAGAGAGCGAGAGTGAGAGAGAGAGAGAGAGAGAGAGAGAGAGAGAGAGAGAGAGATGGAGGAGATTCACCTCTCCAAGGTGGGGGAGGAAGCCAAAATTTAGGAAACATGGCAGTGGTCACAGCTCAAAGAACACATAGTCATACTAGAGTTCAGCAAAGCAATGGCCCACAGCCAAAAGTCTTTTGTATACTTTTAAACAGTCAATACAAATATCTTTTTCAATTAATATTTCTAATGATTTAACATAACAAAGGAAGTGGAGAAAAATTATTTTTTGTTTTTTTAAAATTTTTATTATAAAGATGTGGGGTACAATTCAGGGTTAGATATATAAACATTGATCATGCCCCTCCCTCCCCTAGCAGTTTCCCTCAACTGCCAGTCGTCATCGTCCCTGTGTCCACCCCCCGCCCCGGCCCAGACAGTTTTCCACTACTGCCAATCACTTTCTTATAGCATTATAATTGTTCAAGGTCACCTTATGAGTGAGAACATATGGAACTCGGTTCTTTTTTTCTGTGACAAATCACTGAATATGATGGACTCCAAATCCATCCAAGTTGCTGCAAAGTCCATATATTTGTCCTTCTTTATGGCTGCATAATATTCCATTGTGTATATGTACCACATTTTTTCTATCCAGTCCAGCTTCGATAGGCAACACGGTTGGTTCCATGTTTTTGCTATTGTAAATAGAGCTGCAACAAAGCCATGGCCCACAGCCAGAAGTCTTTTTGTATACTTATAAGCACTCAACACAAATATCTTTTTAATTAATATTTCTAATGAATTAACATAACAAAGGAAGTGGAGAAAAATTAATTTTTCATGATAACAGTGAATTTATCTACTTTGCTTTCAGTGAATATTCATCTAACACAGTGGCTTCCACATACCAACCACTTAAAAATTTGTTTAAAAAATTAGTATTATCTTGTACAGAATGGAAACTATTAAATATATAATTAATAAATATTAAAATAAAATATTTGATAAAATTAAATTAAGTTAAACAGTAATGGTTTTTAAAAATTAAAAGTAAGAATTTTTCAAAATTTTAACAGTAATGATTTTTCAAAAATTTAAATACCATGTTTAAAATAGTAGCTGGGGTGAAAAGAACAAGAGGAAAGTTGAAACTCATTTACTGAATACCAATTATGTATCAGGTACACACACCTATGTGTACAGATGTATGTGGTGTGTGTATATGTGGGAGAGAGAGAGAGAAAGAGAGAAAGGCGACCCACACACTTACACATATAAATGTATAAAACATAAACTCATTAATTTTTCTCAGAAAGTTTATGAAATAAATACTATTACTACTTTTTAACAAACAGGAAAATTTTGATAGGCTAAGTAACTTAATTTAAATCACACAACTAAAGGTGTTTCAGAATTTAAAATCAGATATATTTGTCTCAATATCATATATTTTTACTGGATTTTTGTTATCCATAGTGTCTAGCATGGTTGTCTGCACATTGAGGCTCTTAAAAAATATATGTTGAGTAAGCAAAGATGTCTTAAAACTTAATGTAGCATCTGTTTCTCAAAACCAATAAACCTTATTTTTTCTACTTGAGTTTACACTGCATGACTGGTGCCACACTCAAAGCTGTGGGCTCCTGAGTGTGTGTGTGTGTGTGTGTGTGTGTGTTGTGTGTTTATGCATAGTATAATATGCAACTTGTTTTGTTGCATGCCCATCTGTGTAAATAATGTAGAATTAGGATATTTACTTTGTACCTGTATCATGTTACAATAAATTTTATAAAACTGCTTTACAATCAAATGTGGCTGATGGCATGACTCCATGTGACAACCTACACACAAACACAAGCATGCACACAAGAGAATACACAAAGAAAAATTTCCTATCTCAAATCCCTAGATTTCCTACATAAAGGTCAAATCTATGGTACATTGTATGGAAGTACCATAATGTACAATCACATTTCTTATTTATAATATCTTCTTTAAAAATACTATAACCTAAAAAAAATCTAAAGAATAAAAATTTAATAAACATAGCATTATGCCACCTGTATGTCTTTTTGTTAATAATACATTACAGATATAGATAGTCTCTACTTACTAGTTTCCTTTCCCAGTCTCCTTTTTGCATGGATAAATCTGGTCCTAAAGTTCATCTGTATTATTCCCTTATACACTTTTGCTTTGTATTACATGTGTATGTATCTTTAAGATTCTGTGTAGTTTAAACTTTAAACCAATTTTATGATGTATATACCTACTTTCTTCATTCAGCATTTTGGTTTGGCATCTAACGGTGTTGCAATACATAGCTCTAATTCATTCATTTCAGCTGATGTATTCAATTGTATGTTTCCTTTTGTTCCTTTATTATTGCTTGTAAGAATTTTGTTAACATCATAATTGTTAATAATGATCAAATGCTTAGTATGTCCCAGGCAATTTGCAAAGTGCTCCATAATATTTTTATCAAATTTCCAAAATATTTATAAATGGTATTAAGACATTTTATAATTCCAAAAAGTACAAGAGAATTTATGATAAAATGTGTATCCCAGTAGGAGCAACTATTGACTACTATTGATGCTTGCTTACTTTAAATCTTTTAAAAAAGAATTACATAGTATAATGGTCTCTAGAAACAAAGAAATGAACACTGCATGTTCTTACTCATACTCATAAGTGGAACCTGTTCACTGGTCACATGAGTACAACGGTGAGATCAGCTGACTCTGGACACTGCTAGAGGAAGGAGGCAGTGGAGGGAGGGGGGCACATAGCAATGCATTGAATATCCAGTCCACTATCAGGGAAAGAAAGGGCCAGCTAGAAACCCAAATTTCACCTGTGTGCAAGTTACTTGTGTAGTAAAATCCTCACGTGTCCCACAACTAAGTAAAATAAAATAAAATAAAAACAGAAAAAAAAATTCAACTTTAAAAAGCCCTTTCCTCATCAGGTAGAGTACTAATTTTCTTGCCACTCAGTCACCTGAGGCTCCACTCTCAAGAACTTAGAGTACATTTTCCCAATCAATTTAATACATGTTTACATATATTGATATGATCCCAACAAATATATAGAACAGTTGTTTATATGGGTGTGCTTTTTATTTATTTATTTATTTATTTATTTAGTTAGTTAGTTAGTTAGTTAGTTAGTTAGTTAGAGTCTTACTCTTGTCGCCCAGATTGGAGTGCAGTGGCACGCTCACCTTCTGCCTCAGCCTTCCAAGTAGCTGAAACTACACACATGCCACCATGCCCAGCTAGTTTTTGTGATTTATTGTAGAGACAAGGTCTTACCTAGTTGCCCAGACTGGTCTCAAACTCCCAGGATCAGGCAATCCTCTTGCCTCAACCTTCCAAAATGTTGGAATTATAGGTTGAGCCACTGCACCCAGCCTATATGAGTGTGTTTTAACATTACATAAGCATATACATTGTTTTATATCCCAGTATTAATTATTCTAAAATTCCTTTTTTTTTCTCTTACATCACCCTAAACTTCTACCCCTTCCATGGGGAAATATAGTTTATTTCTTTTAACTGTCACATAATATTCTAATTCTTTAAATATAATATTCTAATTTTATTGTTGATAGGTATGTAGGTAGTCTCCTATTACAAATAGGAACACACATTTTGCAATTTTTTTCTTTTCGTGTATTCTGGAGAATTACTGTATCATATTACTAGATATGGAATTGCACAATTTTAATGTTTGCACACCACCAAATTTATAATGTATTGCTAAATAACTCTTCAAACTGATTTGTCAATTAATATACCCAGCAGCAGACTGTGGATTATCCACTTCTCACCATCTTTACCAATGCTGAGTTATGTCAGACTATTTATATTTTTTCTATTTTTAAATATATATTCTGGTGCTAAGTAGGGAAGTTAAGAATGTTTTCTGATGCTTATAAAACATTTCAGTTTTTTCCTCTCCAAATTACCTTGAACAATTTTTTTTCTCTTCCTTTTAAAGTTGTAGGATTTCTATTATACTGTAGAATATAATCTTTTTTACTTTAAGGCATTACTCCTGCCTCAAAATTGACTTTGTGAATTAAATGGTGTTCTTTCATACAGTATTTTACTTGTTTTTATTTTAATGTTGCCAACCCTATAGATCTTTTTTGTTTATCAAGTTTATGTTTTAAAATTTTGTTTGAGAAATGACCCTAATAGAAAATCTAATCTCTCTCTTTATATTGAAATTAAGTACACATTATTGTAAGCATTAGAATTTCTAACAAGACTTGGCATTTATTGTAAATTTGTTCTAAAGAATTTATTTTAATATTCTTAGATATTTGTTTTTCATAAAAATTTTAAAATCAGCTTTTAAGTGTCCTCAAAACTCTTGCCAAAAGTTTGAATAAAATTGATCTTAAACTGACAATAATCGATATCTTAAATGATTTTTTATTCATGAACATGATATGTCTAAACATTTATTTAAATATTATTTTATGTTTTATTTTTATTTTCTTTTAAAAAATAATTAACGCATAATAGTTGTACAAATTTTATGGGGTACAGTGTGACGTTTCAATACATGTATTATTATATAATGATCAAATCAAGTTAATTAGGATATTTATCACTTTAAACATTTATCATATCTTTGGTGAGACCTCTTTTCTAGTTATCTTAGAAGATACAATACATTGTTATTATCTCTAGTTATTTTATTTAATAGAATGCCAGAACTTATTCTTCTAACTGTAACTTTTTACCCATTGACCAACCTTTCCCAATCTCCCATTTCCCCTACCCTACCCAGCCTCTGGTAACTGATATTCTACTCTCTGCTTTTATGAGATCAACATTTTTAGATTCTATGTATTAGTGATATTATATGTTGCTTGTCTTTTTGTACCTGGATTATTTCACTTAACATAATGTTCTCCAAGTTTACCCATGTTGCTGTAAATGACAATATATTATACAGTTTTATGTCTAAATAGTGTCAAACTAAAAAACTTCCACAGAGCAAATAAAGCAACCAACAGAGTAAAGAGACAACCTACAGAATGGAAGAAAGTATTTCCAAAGTATTTGTATCTGACAAGGGGTTACTATCCAGAATACAGTTTTAAAAATCATCTAATACAATAGTATAAAACAAATAATCTGATCTAAAATGAGCAAAAAACCTGAGTAGACATTTCTCAAAAGAAGACATTCTCATACAACAGATATAGGAAGAATGCTCAGTATTACTAATCATAGAAATACAAATTAAAATCACAATGAAACAACTCACTCACCCCAATTTTAATGGCTTATTAGCAAAGAGACAAAAAATAGTAAATGCTGGCAAAAATGTGAAAAAAGGAAAACTCTTAAACACTGTTGGTGGGAATGTAAATTAGTATGGCCTTTGGGGAAAATAGTATGGAAGTTCCCAAAAAAAGTAAAAATAGAACTACCATATGATTCAGCAATCTCATTCTTTTCTGTTTTTAATCAAGATTTATGCTTTTCATCTTAGGAACCTAGCCATTTCGATCTTCTTTTTCTATATCTTATTCATATTTGGCATATGTGTAGAGCAAAGAGGATTCCCCAGAGAATTTATAATGTTATCATAATCCTTAATCTAAATTAGATTTTTTTCACCCAATGATTTGTCCTGATAATCCCTTCATTTTAATATATTTAATGAATGCATAATAAATCACCTTTAATAACCAAAAATCTTCCAAAGTGTGATGTGTCATTTTTATTTAACAATTTTTCTACTGAATAGACTATTTAAATTTGTTTTTCTATTACATACACTATTACAATTAACATGTACAAACGTATACCTTTGCTTTCCTGTCAGATTCTCATTCTAGGACAAATTTTCTCTAAATGTAAGTACTAGATCACTAAAAAACTATTAAAATGTCTCCAGAGATAGCAAAAGCAACCACGGACAATCTGATTTATATGTGGCCACAACCTAAACTCAAATAGATATTTTTTTTATTTTCAGTATTCCATGAGCAAAGAATACAGTCATAATCTCTTCTATCCTATTCAAGCTACCACAATGCTCCTTGAATCAGAGTTACATGTGGTTGTGTGTGACAGGGAAAAACAAAGCAACCATGACTTAAACAACACAGTTTATTTCTCATTCTCTCATATAGAAAATAATTCCAAATCTGATATTATAGTTCTATTTATGAAGTTTTCAGACCCAGACTTTTTTGAACTCACTATTTTACCATTCCTAAGATAATCAATCATCTTTGCCCTCACAATTCAGTATAACTATTAGCTATCTAGACATCTACTTTATGATCCAGAAAGAAAAATACAGAATAGGATGAAGAAGGAGGAATGAGCATGGACTAAGTGTTAGAAGATGTCTTTGAAGCCCACACTAAATATTTCTGCTGATATATCAGTTTGTAGAAGTGGCAGATTGCTAAATTTTCAGGAGCCTGAGAAATGCAGTTTTTATTCAGTTTAGCATATTCCTAATTCTTAGATGTTGTTTTTCTAAGAAAGAAAAGGAAGAACAAATATTAAGTTAGTCACTTCCATATGCCAAAATCTTGAGTACATAAGCTTTTGTCAGAGCAAAATATTATCTCAGTCTAGGGCTGAGAGAATCCTTATCACACTGGAATCCTCCAAAGGGTTACATGTTAGAAAGTAGGGATCACTGATATACAGTGTACAAAATTGTTTTTCTGTAAAGTCTTTCTTAGTTTATTACCAAATCTTCAAAGATGATTTCCTTCTACTCTTCAATATAGGGGAAAATGGCTTATTTGTGTAATGTCTTTAATTTGCCCTACCTAAAAGTAAAATGATACAAAAATGATTACATATTTATTGTGTCTTTCCTATTTTACTCATCAGTGTAATTCATGTTTTCATTGCTTGCAGCCAACAGATGTCACTGTTTCTGGTTAAAACACATACATACAACATAAATTCTTTGGACACAAAGGGAGTTTTAGACATACAAGGTTCTTGGAATTGACAAAAGGAAATGCAAGTGAAACTTGCTGGATCGTTTGTATAACTAGAGAATCTTTCTTTTCTGGTGCCCAAGCAGTAGTTTGTGATGAAAAAGTCCAATGATAGAAAAGCAAGAAATGCGAAACAGAAGTCAGGTCCTAATGAGCAGCACATCAGAAAGAGATGTAATGAGGGCATGGAGTGAGAAAAGGCATTCCGTAGAGTCAAGATGAAGATGGAAAAAGTGTGGGATTAAGAGAAATAAATGAAACAAGTGGGGAGTCAAAGGAAATCTGAAATGAATTGTGAGTCTTGGCCATGATTTCCAGAGAGACAGGAGCAGGGTGATGAGAGGCCTTGAGGGTCAGCCAGCACATATTTAGTCAGTTATAATAAGGGAAAATTGCTTCCTCATTACAAGGCTAGGAATGATGTTGATAAATTTTTCTACCTTTTAGATAACTACATGGAAGTTATAATTGGTAGGAGGAAGCATGGGCAGCACAGTTCAGACCCTTGCTCAATGGGAAAACCCTAGGGGTATGTGCCAGGTTGGATGATAATGACAGCTGTGACTATCAAATCATGCAGCCAACCTTTCAGAGGAAACGGAGGTCGACCCCAGAGACCAGACTGGGTATGGCTAGATCTCCAAGGAGAGGAGTGAAGAACTTTTTTCCTGAATTAACTGTAAAAATGACAAGTTTATTTAACAGGTATGGAAAAGGTGAAAGGAGATATATGCAGTGGGATAATTTTTAAAGATGAAATTATTCTTTCAGGGGAGATTAGGAAAATGATTCCTGGGGACTTGACACTGTATTTAATAGAAACTTCACTAGTTTTATACAAATATCTTATTTTCTTGTCTACTCTGATTATGTGAAATCAATAATCAAAATTGGGCTCCCTTTCTGTTATCCATGTCTACAATAACAAATACAAACAAGTGAATATTTTAACATAAAACTCAAGACCTTTGTTATTTGTGAGTTTTATGGTTGCTATCAAGAGTTTACCATTAGGCTAATATTTGAAAAATATGTGTATCATAAACAACTTCAAAAATGATGAGAGAAATGTCCTTTTGGCCTTACGATAATTTATCGAAATTATTTAAGTCACAAATTAGTTTACATGATATGTTTTCAACATTTTACAGTGTAAACTGCAGACGTATGTGTATGACTTCTGACAGAAACCATCCTGGTTTGTTGGTGTGCTCACAGATTTGGACCTAGATTATCAATCTTACAGGAGCTGGCTTGATCTCAGTGGGTTGTTTTGTCAGCCCATGCTAACAGCAGAAACATCTGGAAAAGAGTCACAGAGAAAATATTTCACCTTTTAGAGGTGATAATATAACCCATATGTTTTTTAGCTATGTAACACCTTTGCTCTAAAGATAAAACTTGGAACTGAATCCCCAGTGATAGGTGTGCTTGTCTACACTGTACATGGCTATACATCATGTTTTCTTTTAAGGGCGTAGAGACTAGCCATGGTAGGCCCCAAATACTTAACACTAATACAATTGGACTTGGTAAATCTTTACAGAACTCAGTAAAATAATTTTTCATATGTAGAAATCTGTTAGGATCCCTGAACATTTGGAGAATAACAGAACTTCAGTTCATGTAGCTTTTCAGTAATCTTAAAACTACTTGATGTTAAGTTTATCTAATGCTTACTCCCTCTAGATTGGTGCTCCCTCTCTAATCCTACACTGGATTAGACTGTTTCCTAAATTTATATCCTAAATTGGATTACAACTGTCTCCCTGCTTTTTCTTTCTACATTACAAATTTTTTTATTGTGTAAAAAAAATGAGAACTGATTTGCTACAATCTAATGTATTTGTTACAAATCCTCACGTGAAAACCTGAACTCTGAAGTGACTTTCTTTTCAACAGATTTGCCTCTCTTCAAATATCAAAATTATACCAGAAAATTTGGTGGAGTATAATATCTTCTTTGCTACTTCTTTTGATGAGGGTAAAAGCTTACTGAATGTCATCATTCCTCCTTTCAGACAGGCCTACTTTGGCTGGACATGCTGTTATCCTCCACATACTGTGTGGGAAGGTATAGCACGTTTCCTTTCTGGACAGGTTTACATTCTTCCAGGGAAGATGGGAATGTGAACGAAGGGAAATAACAATGAACAATATCTGTGAGGAGTTTAATAAGAGAAGCAGGAATCCACAGGAGAGACCACTCAGAAATGGTGGTAGAGTTGGAGTCCATAAAGAACCCAAAGAGAGTCTAGAACTTAACCTGTTCTTTTCTTCTTAAATTTTATTTATTTTTCATTTTAAAGATATGGGGCACAATTCAGGATTAGGTATACAAATGGTCATTGTACAAGTACAGTTAGAGCCTCACTTTGGTCCCCACTTTGCCTGGTTTGAGATCAGGTACGCTTACTGATGAAGTGTGCCCCCCCGCACACCCCCTCCCCCCACCCGCCCGGCCGCCTGCCCACTCCCATGGAAGTTTCCCGGTACTGCCAATGCCTTTCTTATAACTGTCCAATTTATGAGTGAGAACATGTGGTATTCAGTTCTTTTTTTCTGTGATTTATCACTGACTACGAGAGACTCTAAATCCATCCCAGTTGTTGAGAAGTTCATAATTTTGTCTTTCTTTATGGCTGCCTAATAATCCAGAGTGTATAGGTATTACATTATTTTTAATCCTTAAACTGAGTCTTAAAGCAAGATTGGGTTTTGACAGATGGGTGGTAACAAAAAAGGCATTTCTTTTTTTAATTTTTTAATTTTTTATTTTAAAGATGTGGGGTACAATTCAGGGTTAGGTATACAAATGTTCATTACGCAGGTACCCTTATTGATGAGGTGTGCCCCCTCCTCCCCTGGCAGTTTCCCATTACTGCCAATCTGGCCTCCCCTCTCCCTTGGCAGTTTCCCACTACTGCCAATCCCTTTCTTATAATATTATGATAATTGTACAAGACCTGCTTTTGAGCATTTCAAGAAGATCTGAGCTAAGCAGGAGGATGGACTGTGCCAACCAAATCCAAGGAATCTTGAAGAGTTGTTCTTGAGATGGTCTATGGAACATGGTTCCTGGTGTCTGAGAACATTTCTTTAAGGGCTTCAAACAAAGCAAGCAGGAAGGGATGTTGTATGTATTTATGATTTGGGAAGACTGAAACTGCTTCCTGAAG
>CAUYQG010193255.1:0-23447 GCA_963574415.1 Tarsius wallacei
AGCCGGGTGTGATAGCGCGCGCCTGTAGTTCCAGCTACTTGTAAGGCTGAGGCGGAAGGATCGCCGGAGCCCAGCAGGTCGAGGCTGCAGTGGCCGGGAGCAGCCACTGCACTCCAGTCTGGGTGACAGAGTGAGACTCCAGCTCAAAAATAAATAAATAAAGGGGTTGCAGTGCTGAGTTAAAGCTGACTTCAGAATACAAGATCTGATGTGCATAAACCTCCTATCTTTGGCTTCTGAAACGAACTCTCTCAACATGGGTGAAAGGATCTCTGTATAAAAACCCCATGGATCAAATCAGGAGGGCTTTCATTACAAATGCCTCTCAGAAGGCCTCTGTTCATCTCTTATTAAAGCCCTTATCACACTGCAGTATAATTATCTGCTGGCCTTCCTCCTCTGGACAGACCCATGTGTCACCACCCAGACGAGGCAGCCCCAGGCCAGATGCAGTCCTTCAAGTACTGCATCCCTCATGGCAGAGCAGGGCTTCCCAGGAACAGTCTCCAGTCCAGGCTTTACCAGGGTCTTGGCTCAGAGAAGAAATGGCACTGGCCATTAGTGATAAGTTAATGAAGAAGGAAGGCAGGAAGCCAGATATTTTTATGGTGATTTTTTTTTTTTTTTTGAGTCGGGGTTTCACTCTGTCACCCAGGCTGGAATACAGAAGCAACCTCCTGGGCTCAGGTAATCCTTCTGCCTCAGCCCCCAAAGTAGCTGGGACTACATGTGTGTACCACCATGCCTGGCTCATTTTAAAATTTTTTGTAGAAATGAGGTCTCACTATGTCACTCAGGCTGGTCTCTAATTCCTGGGTTCAAGTGATCCTCCTGCCTCAGCCTCCCAAAGCGCTGGGATTAGACATGAGCCACCATGCCCAGCTCCAGATATTCTTTATGCCATTTCAATAACTTATATAGGGGTAGCTTCCTGATTACAAGTACAGTCATGTACCACATAACAACGTTATAGTCAATGATGGACCTCATATACACTGGTGGCCCCTTGAGATCATACCATTTTACTGAACCTTTTCTATGTTTAGATATGTTTAGATACACAAATATCATCTGTGCTACAAATGCCTGCTGTATTCAGTATAGTTATATGCTGTCCAGGTTTGTAGCACAGGAGCCATAGGCTAGACCATGCAGCCTGGGTGTGTAGTGGGCTACACCATCTAGGTTGTGTAAGTATACTCTGTGATGTTCACACAACGACACGATTGCCTAACAATGCATTTCTCAGAACGCGTCCCCCGCTGATAACCGATGCATGACTGTAACTGGAAGCTCCCTGTGGTCCTGGGGTCCCAGGGAGAGAAGGGGTTAATGCTCTCTTAGGAATGAGTCCAGGCAGTCTTTCAATGCACAGATTTACATGGGGAAGGGTACTGATGAGGTTAGAAGTCATTCTTTTTCAGTGAAAGCTGGGAGTCTGCAAATTTCAGCAGAAGGCATGGCCCATTCATGAATCTGCAGCGCCCAGGGCTCTGGACAGCCCCTCCACTGGCAAAGCAATGGATGTGTCTGCTCAGGAGGCTGCCAAGCAGCTGTTCATCACCACCTCACTTGGAGGAGACCTGACTCCAAATGGAGGCACCAACACCCAGGCTTACAAATCTGAGCGAAGTCCAGAAGTGTCAAATCTGTGTAAACCAGGATGCAAGGCCTTCAGGGGCCCTGAGGGCCAGGTTCTTCTCACACACTGCTCCCTCTTGAAGGCCTTTACAGCCAACATGATGCAGGAACTGGAGTCCCAGAGCAGGAGCAAGTTGAGAGAGTCCCTTACCATGGCAGCGTTGGGTGTTCGGGGTCAAGGGAGACCAGGCAACTGTTGCCACTGTGTTCTCTACCTCTGTCCCTGACCAGCTGGGCCCAGATGTTCCTGTTTTCAGTGGTGCAAGCCCACATCATGTCATCATGTCCTACTGAACACCCTATGTCTTTGCCTTCCCAAAAGCTATGGGAAGCAGACGACTTTTTCCAGAACAACTGGAAACTACTGACAGTTTCAGCTCAACCTTCAGGACTTGGTTGAAACAAGACCCTGCTGTGATGCCCCACTCTAGGCCTAACTGAGTCCCTCCCCTGTGTGGCCCCTTGGTGCTCAGTCGACAACTTGGCTACAGCACTTCTCACACAATAGGGCTGTTATCTTTTCAGCTGCTTACCCATTACCTGGAGCTCCCTGAGGCAGAGACTACCTGATTATTCAGGTACCCAATGCCTGGCCCACAGATTGGCCCCAAAAAGTGTGAGAGGTCCAGGGCTCAGCAAACCAAAGTGTCGCTGGTGAAAGCCCACATCCTGACTTCTACTTCATTTTACAAAGGGTCACATCCACCCACCCAGTATTAACTGAGCACTTGCTCTGTCCGTGCCAGGTGGGCATGAGGCTAGGCACTGAGGAGTCCAAGTCAAATAAGACTCAGTCCCAGGCTGGGCACAGTGGCTCACACCTGTAATCCCAATACTTTGCGTGGCTGAGGCAGGATTGCTTGAGTCTAGGAGTTCAAGACCAGCCTGGGTGACACAGCAAGACCTCTACAAAAATAAAAAATAAAAAAAATTAGCTGGGCACGGTGGTATACACTTGTAGTCCCAGCTACCTGGAAGGCTGAGGCAGAAGGGCAGCCTAAGCTACTACATTCCAGCCTGGAACTCTGAGCTGAGTGAGACTCTGACATACATATATACATACATAAATACTCAGTCCCTTCCCCATTGCTTCAGTCTAAGGAGGAGGCCACCCTGTCCTGGACTTCTCTGCCAACAGCCAATGGAGCCAACTGCAGGATGAGCTGAACAAGTGTGTAGTCACTTAAACTGTAATGTGCTCATTCTAAGGCAGTGGGCTCCAAAAACAATCCACTGAGGTAGTGAAAGGAAATATTAGAACTTAATCTATTTCACTGGTTTGTGCTTGTGACAGAGACTCCAAAATGGCCTCCAATGATCCCTGCCTCCAGGTATTCATGCCTTTGCACAATCCCCTCCCCTAGAGTGTGGGTGAGCCTGTGACTTACTTGCTTCTAATCACCAGAATATGGCCAAGGTGATGAATGTCATGTCATGTTTATGTTAATATGTAACTTCCATCTTATTAACAGACTCTACTGACTCTCCCTTGTGGCTTTGATGAAGAAGGCCATCATACAGAGAGGCTCACGTGGCAAGGAACAGAGGGTGATCTCTCGCTGACAGCAAGGAGAACCTCATTCTAACAAGTCACAGAACCTGAATCTTGCCAACAGTCACATGAGCTGGGAAACAGATCTTTTCCCAGTCGAGCTTTCAGATGAGACCTCAGCCCTGGCCAACACTCAGACTGCAGCCTTGGGAGAGAACCTGAGGTAGAGGAGCAAGCTAAGCTGTGCCCAGGTCCTGCCCCACAGGAGCCCTGAGGGTGTGTATTGTGGAAATGCTGCTGGGCAACAGCAGATAATTAGCACAGTCCTCCAACTCTTAGCTGACAGGACATGCAATCCAAGAAGCATGGGGACCTCTGAACTAAGCATCGCTAGGCCAGCAAAGGGAGGCTCCATAAAAAGCCAAAGGCCAGCAGCAGGATCCTGCAAGCTTTAGTGATAAAAGGAGCATCAATCTAAAAAAGTGGAAACCCCCAGAAACGAGCTCCAAGACCTAGGCTGGAGCCCCAGCTCTGCCTCTAAGAGGTAGTAGGTGATCTCAGTCAACTCAGACTTACTGAGCCAACCTCCTCATCTGTACAGTGAGGTTAACAGGGCTGGTAAGAGTGGCCTGTCAGAGAGTGACCTAGAAAGTGTTTTGTATAATGGAATGTGACTTACATAGGCTAGTCTGCCACAGAACTCTGGGGTGGCTTTGGGCAAGGCACTGTCCTCTGCTGGCCTCAGCTTCCTTATTGTAAAATGAGGAGGGAGCCTATACTATTTCCGAGGGCTCTGCCCTTTTTTGATTTTGACAGCACATTCACTTGAGAAGAGAGGGAAGGGGAAGGTGGTGGGCTGTGATATTTCCCTAGTCACTAGTCACGCCATTGGTCAGGGAGACTGTCTTTCCAAGGTTAGCAGAGGTGCCTTGGACCAATCACATCTTGTCAACTTATGATGGGGGGCGGGGGGGAGCACACGACACCTACAACCTGAATTCCTAAGAGGGAAAATCTTCATTTGTTTTACAAAAGAGAGATACAGGGTCAAAGTAAAGTCAGTGGGAACCATCACATTTCAATCCAAATGACTGGTCCATTCTCAGAGGCCAGCAGCTTTGGTCTCATTACTGAGCATCTTAACAGCATGCCAGGAGCTTTTATGAACATAATCTGAATCCTCACTACAATCTCATAATATAGAACGTGTTATCTTTATTTTTTAGATAAGTTAGCTGAGGTGCAAACAGAGTAAGACCCTTGCTAGAATATGGCAGGGCTGGGATTTAATTTTAATTATCCTTGACGCTAAAGCCCTGGTTTCTGGACATACTCTGTGGCTCTGGGAGACAGCAGCTTGGGCAGAAAGGACAGTTTGTGATTACCAAACACAGTAAAAGTTCTTGGTCAACAGAAGGATCATGTGCAGAGTGTGGCTTCAGTCATTCATTCCACAAACATTTACTGAGCACCCAGTATATGCCAGGTTATGTGGTGGGTAATGAAAATACAGAGTAATGCCACGGCTTATTCTTGTGGAGCTGAGTCTAACTGGGGCAACACTTGAGCACACAGAGGACAATGAATGAATAAATGACTGAACACATGGACAGACAGGCAGATGGACACATGACTGACCAGTCACTGATGAGTGTTTCAAGTACCATGAGACAGTGGTGCATAATAAAAGTACAATGGATCACCAGGTAGGTGACTGTTGGAAGTAAAGGAACATTTCAGGCAACTGGAACAGCAAGCGCAAAGGCATGATATGTTCTGGCAATGGCAAGATGTCCAGCAGCCTTGGTATACCGAGCAGGTGAACAGGGAGGCAAGGAACCAGCCCTGAAGTTGGCTCTTTTCCCTGTATTCCAACCTATGGAGCTAACCACTGACAGTAGCATCACCGATGAGGCCCTGGGAACCAACAGGGTATGAGAACTGGTAAGCTTTGGAGAACTCAGTAATTCAAAAGGAGGCACACTCAGAGTCTGAGGCCAGCATGGCAAGTCCCAGAGACACTAGGGAAAACCACCAGCACTGTTACCAAATGGAATAAATCCATATTATGCTGCTGGAAGGGGTTGGGGAAGGAGAAGTGAGTTCTCTTTGCTAGGACTAAAGACACGAGCTCCTCTTAACAGAAGAATCTAAGAGCCCATGTCCCCAGCTCTAGAAAGCCAGTGTCATGTGGATTTTTTTTTAAAGAAACAGGGTCTCACTCTGTCACCGAAGCAGGAGTGAAGTGACATAATCACTAGATTTCAAAACAGAAGAGGGACACATAGACACAAACATTCACATAGATGCACACACTCACATTCAATTGTGCAGAAAGATAAAAGGGTCTGGTCCTCTCTGTTCTTGATGCTCACAGTAACAGAACTGATATACCTGCCCGGGTTTTACTACACCTCACAGCAAGAAGATAAACATGTAACCTCTTACATTCCTTGTTAGCTGGACTTGGCTGCTGCAACTGTTTGGTTTGGAGTAGCTGTAGTTGTTGGAAGATGGTCCAGCTCCGGTGCATCAAAAAAGTATGCCTGCAGGAGGGAGTTAAAGCACAGTGGTATGGTGAGTATTCTTCTAGACTCCATACTAATAGTACATCCCTACATTCCTCCTACCATGTTTGTCATCACACTAAACCACGACTGTCTTGGTTATGTTTGTCTCACTCAACTGTGCAGACCTTTTAAAATGTATCCACCATTTATTGAACTATATTACTATATAATCATACAGTAACACATGACTTAATCTTAATAACAACCCTGTGAGGCTATTACAATGATCCTCATTAGACAGATGACGAGACTAAGGCTCAGAGACTCATTGATCAGGTACCCCTGGCTAATGAATGATGAAGCTGGGTCTGTCTCTTTTTTTTTTTTTTTTTGAGTTGAAGTCTCACTCTGTCACCCAGGCTGAAGTGCAGTGGCACGTTCATGGCCACCCCAGCATCGACCTACTGGGCTCTGACAATCCTTCCACCTCAGCCTTCTAAGTAGCCAGAGCTACAGGCACGCACTACCATGCCTGGTTAAGTTTTTTTATTTATTGTAGAGACGAGGTCTCGCTAAGTTGCCCGGGCTGGTCTCAAACCCACAGGCTCAGGCAATCCACTCGCCTTGGATCGCCTCCCAAAGTGCTGGAATTACAGGCTGAGTCACCAAGCCCAGCCTGTCTGCCTCTTAATCATTGCATTGTACTGTCTTTCCTCCAGGCCAACACTGTACCCTTTTTGTCTTTGTGTCCCCAGCACCCTGCTCTGCACAGGGCCTGGCATACTATGTAAACATTTAACACTTCATGAGCCAAGCTAGTCAGATTGCTGCCAAGCTATTTGGCTGTCTGCAAAGAACTTGAAGAGAAGTGGCAGGCAAGCTCACCTCAAAGCTCTTCAGTGGGAAATGAAAGGTCTGATAAGTGTTTCCTCGCCCATCTACAATTTAAACTGTCAAAAAGCAGAAGGAGGTTGTTTCAATGTCTGAGAAGCCCAACTTTAGCCCAGGAAAATACCGGTCTCACTAGCCCTGAACACTAGTTGATCAAAGGAAAGGTGAATCTATCACTCTATCAAGGACCGCTGAATGCTCCTTTCTCCCCTTGGTGTCAGTCTTAGGAAGGTAAAAAGTTAAGCAGCCACCGAGTCCAGAGCCCTCTTCACCAGCTCTGCTCCCTATCAGCCAGCAGGGGGCACCAACATGACACGCTGGCGCTCTCCCCAGTCTGTTGCTCCTGGGTGTTAACAGTCTTTGTCAAAAAGTTTCCAGGGACGCCTTTTTCTGCAGACTCACTCTAATTTATCTTATTCCCAGAGCAATTTGATTACTTTTAGAAGGCGTCCCCCTTAGGGCCCCTTCCGGCAGCTGGCAGCTGTTCTCGGGAGCAGGGAAAGAACGGTCCCCAACTTAAGGTGGCACAGGGCCATACTGTCAGTGTTGGGTTCCTCCAGCTCTCTCGCAGGGGCACTGGGCCAAGCCCCCTGGAAGCAGGAACAGTGCCCCTCCTCCAAGCTACTAGAGAAAACCTTCATGAGACAAAGCGAGTACAGAGGCCCAGGTTCTAAACCTGGCTCTGCTACAACTCTCACTGTGACTTGGGACAAGTCACTCCACCCTTATGGGCCCCAGTTCTCTTATCTGCAAAATGTAGGATTAGAAAAGATGACGTCTAAGAGCCATTCTTTGAACAAACTTGAATTCTGTAGTTCATTACTTCCACAAATGCTTGATCACCAGCACAGCCATCAATTTGGAAAGTGCCTACTGTGCACCAGGCATGTACTTGATTATTAATTTGCTCAGAAACCCTGTAACAGACCATTTATCCTCATTTTTCATATGAGAAACTGAGGCTCAAAGAGAGAGAGATTTTCCCAAGGCCATACAACCTTGCATCTGAGCTAGGATTTCAACCCAATTGAGTCCACCTTCACAGTCTGCTCTTTTATTCTCCAGGACATCCTGCAGTTGGCCACCTAGCCTCTGCCCAGCCCAGATCTAGGCACTGTGGAGGCCTGGAAGCTGAGTCAGCAGGCTCTCTGAGAGGAGGGTGGGGCACATTTCCTCTAATATCAGTGACCACCTCAAACACAGGCTTAAACATACCAGCCAAGGATGCAGCCTCTGGGTACGTCCTCAGTCACCCTGCCAGGTGTGACTTAGAGATCATTTACATGTACAATCACCAAGGGGCCCCCAGCAGGTGTGGGCTGTCATATGCTTCACTGCATTAAGGCAAAAGCACCAATCCGTGTTCCCCAGGGGAGAGTGAGAAAGCCAAGTTGTCTGGTTCAGCTGGCGCCTCTCAGCTCAAATAACTCCCCCAACTCCCCTGCCACTTCCTCTCTCTGCCCTTCCAATAATAATGTCTTCCGTTTGTATGCCTTGTCATATTTTCCATGGGGCAAATATAATTCAGTCCTTACAACAACAGTGAAGCTGTTACTGTGGCGTGTACCATCAGTTCCTTTTTCTAAGTGAGGAGGCAGGAGTCCAGAGTAGGGAAACAACCAAGGCAGGGAGTGGTGCGCCGGGACTGGAACTGGGTCTTCTACCTTCCAGGTAAGGCTTCCTGATGGCACGTCTCCTCCAAAAGGGGAAAGGAGGTAAGCTCCAGTGTGGAAAGCAAAACCCAGCTCCTGGCCAAGCACCTAGCCATGGGATGGTCCCCTTCCCCCCAGGAGAAAACTGTGCCTCCATGAAGAGGGCCCGTGTCCCAGTGACCTCCCTACTCCACGGTCTGATCCATCCTGCTCCTCTGAGCCCCCAAGAGACAATGCCTTTCTCCTGTTTCCTTCTCTCCACCAAGTTCCCAACCAGTTATATAATGGGTAAAAGATTTAGGAGAGAGATGGGAAGGCACCAGTGACAGGCACCAATGAAGGGCACTGTCGTCAGAGTGAGAGACTTAGGCTGTGGCCCGTGTACTGGTTGTGTGACCTTGGACTACTCTTACTGAGGTGCCACAGAGGAATGAGCAGGGTATGACAACACAGGGCGCCTTAATGACCTCTTCACATCTGAAGAACCCTTCGCGGCACATGGAGGGCTTTCACAGCTATCTCACAGACTCTCACCAAACCCCATGAAAATATGAATCCCTCTGACAGACGAGGAAACCCAGGTTCTGAGAGGCAAGTCACTCTCCTGGGTTCACAGCACTAAGTACTTTCAGTTCAGGGCTTTCTCTTTCATCATTATGCTCGCCTAGAAGGTTCCTGAGCAGCAAGATGGGCAGCTAACTAGCTTCAGTGCCATTTACCCTGAAAGGGAGTAGGAGGTAGAAGATCTTGCCACGGGTACCAAATGAAATGTTTTTCTTTGAGAAAGCAGGATTTGTTGAGAGGACAGAAAAGCTCCCACAGTTGGAGGGGACCGGAAGGGGTTGCCCGTTTTTTTGTTTTTGTTTTTATTTTTTTGAGTTAAGGTCTCACTCTGTTGCCCAGGCTGGATGCAGTGGCACAATCATGGCTCACCTCAACTGCGACCTCTTTGGCTCAGGTGAGCCTTCCACCTCAGCCTCCTGAGTATCTGGGACTACAGGAACACATCACCATGCCTGGCTAATTTTTTGTAGAGACAAGGTATCACTATGTTGCCCAGGCTGGTCTCAAACTCCTTGGCTCAAACGGTCTCCCCACCTCAACTTCCCAAAGTGCTTGGATTATAAGCATGTCCACCGTGTCCAGCGAAATGGTTTGTTTCGTTTTGTTTTTAAAGATGTGGGGTACAATTCAAGGTTAGTTATACAAACGTTGATTATGCAGCTACCCTTGTTAATAAGGTGTGCCTCTCTTTTCCTGAAATGGGTTCTTAATAACAGCACCACCTCCCTGCTCTACTGTCCAATCAGCCCTGTGGCTCTCTATTCCTTACAGAAGTGAGAAAGGCAATGCCTTTTTTTCTGCCTTCTCCTCTTTACCCACTTCTCAGACAGGTGTACAATGGGAAGAACTTCAGAAAAGAGATGGGAGGATGCCGGTGCTATAGGAGAGTTGGGTACAATGAGAAGGATGTTCTTCCACAGCAGACACAAAGGTCCCAGAAAGGTCCCAGTAGCATTTCAAGGGATCAAGCCATAGACTCTAAGGGTCAGAAATTAATACTGCCACTCTGCCATGAGGCAAACCCTGTCTCGGGGTTTCAGGCTTAGGCACATACATGAAGTACATGTAAACTAGGTCTGTATTTCACAACCTGGCACTTTCTACGAGGCGTGTTTAATAATAAAGTATCAGGATTTTATTAATGTTTTTAATGAGACATGGTTGTTTATATAAAAACATTAAAGATCAAATGGGGCCAAAGAAACATTTACTCCCACAATTGCAATACTTGACCACATGTCTGAACACCTGCTGTGTGAGATATCCTCCCAACAGCATGTCCTTCCATTTATCTGTGACATTGATATCTTGGACTGAGATTTTTTTCAAAACCTGCAACAGGAATTATTAAGGCCACAGATGGCAATTTTTGTGTACAATGTGTACAGAAGATACAAAACCATGTCTCCTTAGGATCTAAGGAAAAAGACCTAGTTTATGGGCATTTATAGGAAAAGCTCTATGTTACGTGCTTTATATACAGTATTTTATTTGATTCTCTGAACAACCCTATGTGGCAGATAATATTATACCCATGTTACAAATTAAGAAATTAAGATTGAGAAACGTAAGATATTGTGCCCAAGCTCACACAGCCAGTGAGTGGCAGAGCTGGTCTTCAACTTGGGCTTGTCTGACTCAAAAGCACTTGTCTGACTAAAAAAGACACCTACCATTCTATTCAACATTGTACTGGAAGTCCTAGCAAAAGCAATCACATGAGAGAGAGAAATAAA
Source organism: Tarsius wallacei (assembly GCA_963574415.1). Classification (NCBI taxonomy): domain Eukaryota; kingdom Metazoa; phylum Chordata; class Mammalia; order Primates; family Tarsiidae; genus Tarsius; species Tarsius wallacei. Next base: position 10,487 of record CAUYQG010193255.1, read on the forward strand.
AGGCATCCAAATTGGCAAGGAGGAAGTCAAACTCTCTCTGTTGACAACACTGTTGTATACGTAGAAAACCCTAAAAACAACTCCAAGAGACTTCTAGACTTGACAAATGACATCAGTAAAGTTTCAGGATACAAAATCAACGTACAAAAATCAGTAGCATTTCTATATACCAATAATGCTCAAGTCAAGAACTAAATCAAGAGCTCAATCCCATTTACAATAGCCACACACACAAAAAAACAACCTAGGAATACATTTAGCCAAGTAGGTGAAAGATCTCTACAAGGAAAACTACACAACACTGGTGGAAGAAATTATAGATGAGAAAAACAAATGGAAAAACACCCCATGTCCATAGATTGGAAGAATGAATATCATTAAAATGATCATAATGCCCAAAGCAATCTATAGATCCAATGCAATCCCTATCAAAATACCAACATCAGTTTTCACAGAACTAGAAAAAAACAATCCTAAAGATTATATGGAACCAAAACAGAGCTCAAATAGTCAACGCAATCCTAAGTTTTAAAAAAACAAAAAAACAAATGCAGAGGCATTACACTGCTTGATTTCATATTACACTACAAGAATACAGTAACTAAAACAGCACAGTACTGGTAAAAAATTAGATCAATGGAACAGAATAGAGAACCCAGAAATAAAGCTACATGCCTCCAACCAACTGATCTTTGGCACAGCTAATAAAAATAAAAAAGGGAGAAATGACACCCTAATCAATAAATATTACTAGAAAAACTGGCTAGCCATATGCAGAATAATGAAACTGGGCCCCTACCTCCCACCATATACAAAAATTAACTCAAGATGGATTAAAGACTTAAACGTTAAGACCTGAAACTATAAAAATCCTAGAAGAAAACCTAGGAAAAACTCTTTCAGATATTGGCTTAGGCAAGTCATTTATGATGGAAACCCCAAAAGTAAATGCGATAAAAACAAAAATAGGCAAATGGGACTTAATTATTACTAAAAAGCTTCTGTACAACAAAAGGAATAATCAACATAATGAACAGAAAGGCTACAGAATGAGAGAAAATACTGGCAAATTATGCCTCACACAAAGGAACTGGAATCTACAAGGAACTCAGACAATTCAACACGAAAAAAACAAACACCATCAAAAAATGGGCAAAGGACATGAACAGACACTTCTCCAAAGAAGACACACAAGCAGCCAACAAACATGAAAAATGTTCAATATCACTATCTGAGAAATGCAAGTTAAAACCACAATGAGATCATCTTACACCAGTCAGAATGGTGATTACTAAAAAGACAAAGAACAACAGATGTTGGCGTGGATGTGGAAAAAGAGAAGATTGTAAACTAGTCCAATCTCTACGGAAAACAGTACGGAGATTTCTCAAAGAACTAAAATACAACTACCATTCGACCCAGAAATCTCATTCCTAGGTATCTACCCACAGAAAAATAATTGTATTAAAAAAAATAACTGTACTCGTGTGTTTGCATCACTATTCACAATAGCAAAGTCATGGAACCAACTTAAGTGCCCTTTAACAATTGACTGGATAAGGAAAATGTGGTATATATACACCATGGAATACTATGCAGCCACAAAAAAGAAAGACATCATGTCTTTTGTAGCAACATGAATGGACCTAGAGAACATCCTAAGTGAACAAACTCAGAAACAGAAAAACACTGCATGTTCTCACTTATATGTGGGAGCTAAATGGCCATAAAGATGGAGATAACAGACACTGGGGACACTCAAGTGGGGAGGCAGGAAGGGGAGTTAGGGTTCAGAAGTTACCTGTTGAGTACAATGTTCATTACGTGGAGTATGTGTCATCTGAAGCCTAATCCCCATGTATGCAATATGACCCTGTAACAAATTTGCATGTGTACCCGAATCTAAAATAAAAAAGACATCTAAACACACGAACTCAAAAACTATTTCAAATATTGTTCACCTTGAAAATAACTCCACTTTTCTACACTTCATTCTCAGTTCATGTGTTTAGGTGTCTTTTTTATTTTAGATTCACGGGTACACATGCAAATTTGTTACAGGGACATATTGCATACATGAGGATTAGGCTTCAGATGACACATACTCCACGTAATGAACATTGTACTCAACAGGTAACTTCTGAACCCGAAATTTTTCCACCTATAAAAATTTAAATTTCAAAAATATTTCTAGGTATGTGCAGAAAATCAGCAAAGGCATCCAAAGGCAGAACTCCCCCCATCCTAGCACCCCAACCCCACAGAGTCGGCCCTCTGCATTTGTGGGTTCAGCATCCTTGGATTTTACCAATTGTGGATGAAAAATATTTGAAAAGAATAAATAAGTACAAAAAAATACAATTAAAAACAATACAAATAGTATAACAACTATTTACATTGCATTTACATCGTATTCAGTATTATAAACCAGGCCAGGCACAGTGGCTCATGCTTGTAATCCCAGCACTTTGGGAGGCCAAGGACTGGAATCCCAGCACTTTGGGAGGCTCAGCACTTTTGAGCCCAGGAGTTCAAGACCAGCCAAGGCAACATAGTGAGACCTCACCTCTACAAAAAAAAAAGATTAGCCAGGTGTGGTGGTGTGTGCCTGTGGTTCCACCTACACAGGAGGCTGAGGCAGAAGGATCACCCGAGCCCAGAAGGTAGAGGCTGCAGTGAGGTGTGACTGTGCTCACTCCAGGCTGGGTGACAGAGTGAGGACCTGACTCAAAAAAAAAAAAGTTATTATAAAAAATCTAGAGGATGTAATAATGGGAGTAATTATAGGAGATATTTATAGGTTATATGCAAATGTTCCACCATTTTTATATAAGAGATTTGAGCACCTTTAAATTTTGGAATCCATAGTGGGTCCTGGAACCAAACCCCATCTAATACTGAGGGGCGGCTAAATAGAGACATTCATCCACCCACACTTCCTCTAACCAAACACCAAATCTTAGCCATATTACAGAAATCAGGTAAAGCCAGAAGTGACAAATTCTCATAACTTTATCACTTCCCATCCAGGAAAGTTTAAAATGAATTTTTCATGGAGTCAGTTTTAAAAGAGCCACTGTGTCTAATAGTTTGAGGTCTTTCAACATTAGCATATAAAACACACCAGAAAACAGGCCATACCAAGCAGCCCACAGAAAGAAGCATGTGAAGCAACACGATTGTCACAATTGTGGCCAGTGCAACGCGTCGGTTATCCTCACGCACAGCCGGCCAAAATGTCATCGCCAAGACGGATCCTGAGATGCCCAGGGCAATCGTGACTAGAATCCAACGAACAGCTTTCTGAGGGATGATCCACAGTATCTGAAAGAAGAGAAAAGGGAGGGGCTCTTTGGAGGCAGTTTAGAGAGGCATTTGTTCATTCCAGGCACATATGTTTACAAAGGCCCTGGAGCCAATCAGCAGCTGGGCCCCCACTGCCACCCTGGTTTTCAGGACAGACTGGAGAAACACCACCAGCAGGCAAAGGCGAGTGCTCTTTTAAGGAAAGTTCTGAGATCCAGGTGGCACCTGGCTCCCCAGCCCCCATTCATGCTGAACTTCTGTATGCAAAGGGGATGTCCAGGAACACATGAGTATTAGGCTGGAAATAACGATGCTTGGTCAAACTCTTGGCTGAATTTTCAACCAAGAACAGAGCATCACTCCAAATGTGTGCCCTGGGTGTGGTACTTACGGCTGTGGGGATGTAAATGAAGAGTGAGTATCCATAGACACACACGATCTCCAGAAATGAATAGGACACAATATTCATAACTTTGCTGTTTCTCCACATGAGGAAGCCCCAGAGCGCGAGAGGAACCAGCCAGGCATAGGCATAGATGATGGTAGCTGCTATGGACACTGAGGATGACAGAGCACACGTTTCAATCCCAGTTTGTCCTCAACAGACGATCAGAGCACTTCCAACATCTTGCTGTCCTTGTTTCCTAACATGTCGGTCTACTTCAATGGACCAGGAATCATGTCTCACTGGTCTGCATTCCTTGAGCCCGGCACAGAAAGTACTCCGTAAATGTTCACTGAATGAAGGCATCCTTAGCATTTGCCTTTGTGGTGATGATTAGTAGACTCTCATGGTTTTTATAATTCATCTAATAACCAACAACTAATATCATTAAACAACTGAATTATGCAATTGAAACACTTTGGACAGCCACACTGCATGAGTTTAAATAAACTGAGTATTTCCATCAAATAAAGCCAATTATCCCCTTGGAAGAACCCGTCCTCTTCCCTAGTATAACAGGAGCTGACACTGATTTCTTTAGCAAATTTATTAAGATGCCCTGGGTATAGATTAACTTATTCTGCATGCTATTTAGAGTTCCTTCTATCTCTGAAATAGGGAGTTCCAGCTCACTGATGAATTACTGGAAACATTCTCCAGTTTTACTTTCCTCCTCAAGTAAAGCCTCTGTGGCAGTAAAGCCATAAAGGTATGGCTTAAGCCCACGGCACCCACCCTTTCTATATGAAAATCAGCAGGCAATTCACTTCATGCCTCTTGGCAAGAACAAAGGCAACCCTAGCAATTACTGTCAAACTCTGGTTTAATACACATGATCAGCCAAAACATTTTTTAACTCCCAGAGCAGTTTTTTCACTTTGGGAAGTCCCTCTTTAATCCAAAAATAAATTTATAATATATTGCCTTTTTCCAGGATAACTAGAGGGGGAGGTGACTACTATGGCTATAGCTACCACTTGTTAATCACCCAATGGGCATCAGCATTACACCCAGTGCTTGACTGAGAGGCAATGTAGAAAACAGTCAAGGGCATAGATTGCACAGGTTCACAGGTTCTCATCCTAGGCAAAGTAGCTCTGAGTGGTGAGTTACTGAAACTTCCTGCCTCAATCTCCTCCTCTGCTAAGTAGGAATAAAAATAGTACACTACCTTATAGGATTCTTACGAGAATTAAATGAATAAAAATAGGTTAAGAACTGTTCTGAGCAGAACAATATTTTTTTTTTTTTGAGTTGGAGTCTCACTCCGTCGCCCAGACTGGAATGCAGTGAGTGGCACGCTCCCAGCTACCGCAGCCTCGACCTGCTGGGCTCTGGCGATCCTTCCGCCTCAGCCTTCCAAGTAGCTGGAACTACAGGCGTGCGCTACCACGTCCAGCTAATTTTTATTTATTGTAGAGATGAGGTCTCGCCAAGTTGCCCGGGAGGGTCTCAAACCCATGGGCTCACGCAATCCACTCACCTCGGCCTCCCAAAGCGCTGGGATTACAGGCTAAGCCGCCGAGTCCGGCCTAGAACAATATTTGATAAATAACAAATGCTCACTCAATAATTAGCTTTTTTTTTTTTGAGTGGAGTCTCACTCTGTCACCCATGCTGGAGTGCTGTGGCACGCTCACAGCCACTGCAGCCTTAACCTGCTGGGCTCATGTGATCCTTCTGCCTCAGCCTTCCAAGTAGCTAGAACTATTACCCAGCTTTGTTAACTATTGAAACTACTTGAAGGCAGTGTCTATATATCTCATGGGTAACATTTATTGAGTGAAACTCAAACCAAGGGTATCTGATAAATAGAGCTGAGACTGAATCCAGGTCTGACTCCATGATGGAGAAGGAAAGAAGGGAAGAAAGGAAAGTGGGCATGGAAGGTAGAGGGGAAGAAAAGGAGGACACATGGATACTCACCCTATACACACATAGGATACACATCTCTCTCTATACACATATGTATTTTTGTATACACATTAGAGAGCAATAGTTAATATTTACTGAACTCTTTTTAACCTCTTTACATGTATCAACTCTATTCTTACAATAGCCTTGTAATACAAACATTATTTCTCTTTCACCAATGAAGAATCTGAGGCCAAGAGAGATGAAACAGCTTGCCCAACAGGCAGCAGCTAGTGAGTGGTGGGGCTGGAACTCGGAGCCAGGGGTCTTATCCAGGCTATACACAGGCTCTCAGTAGAAGAGCAATCAGAAAGAAGGCAGGGAACTGAGAAAGCGGTACAGGTCAATCTCCCACAAAGTCAAGCCTCCTCCTCTTGGGGTGGCTGCCATCTGCAAGTCCCTAAAAGCTGTTGTGTTTTTTCATTTTTTTTTTTTTGAGTTGGAGTCTCACTCTGTCGCCCAGACTGGAGTGCAGTGGCTGCTTCCGGCCACTGCAGCCTCAACCTGCTGGGCTCCGGCGATCCTTCTGCCTCAGCCTTCCAAGTAGCTGGAACTACAGGAGCGCGCTACCACACCCGGCTAGCTTTTTGATTTATTGTAGAGATGAGGTCTCGCCAAGTTGCCCCAGCTGGACTCGAACCCGCGGGCTCAGGCAATCCACTCACCTCAGCCTCCCAAGGCGTGGGATTACAGACTGAGCCACTGAGCCTGGCTGTGTTTTAACTACCCAGTACTGACACAATTCTTGTTTTAAAACAAGAATTAATTCACAAGCCCATCATTGGGACACATTCATTTCTGCATTTCCCCTTCTAGGTCTTGACCATTTGCAGGTTTCTCTTTAACAAAGTTGCTGGCTGGGCGCAGTGGCTCACGCTTGTAATTCCAGCACTTTGGGAGGCCAAGGCGGGAGGACTGCTTGAGTCCAGGAGTTCAAAACAAGTCTATGCAACATAGCAAGACTTGTCTCTACAAAAAATAAAAAGTTAGCTGGGTGTGGTGGTGCATGCCTGTAGTCCCAGCTACTGGGGAGGCTGAGGCAGAGGATTGTCTGAGCCCAGGAAGTCGAGGCTGCAGTGAGCTATGATCATGCCACTGCATTTCAGCCTGGGTGACAGTGAGTCTCCAACACACACACACACACACACATGCTAACAGAAGAGGCACCAGTTTGGCATAAGCTACCAGTTTTCCAACTTGCTCTAGGTGCTTCCTAATTAGTGGTTACAGACAACCCCAGCTAGTTGAGCCATCACAACTTAAATAACAGTGTCTCTATTGTTTCCAGTATTTGGATAATACAAATAATGCTATGATGGAGATCTCCATGCATGCTGCTTGTTACTTATCTTGTACATTTTTCTTAGAATAAATTCCAATTACTATTAGGCCTTGCTTTTCAGCTTTCCAAAAGATTATGTGGATTTACAACTCTGTGAATGTACTTAATGCCACTGAATTGTACACCTAAGATGGTCAATTTTGTTACATGTATTTTACCACTGCAATAAAAGATTATGTAGATTTATATAAATGGATGATAAACTCTGAGACAGTAGATGTATATAAACTCTAAAATATAAAAGCAGGGCTGCATTCCTTAGAGATGGGCCCAAGGGCACGGGACAGGAGGGGGTAGGGTGGGGGTGGGAGGGGGGAGGGGTAAAAGGAACTCATGGTTGGAAACTGACAGCATTCCAAATGAGTCAAACTATTCACCAACCTTTTCGGAATTCAGGCACATAACGGTATGTCTTTTCTCCCAGATGGATCAGGAAATTGGAAAGATTCCCACTAATTGCTATGGCAAAGACCAACGTGGCACATATCCAAAAGGGGCCTGCAGAGGAAACCAGAACATTCAGAAGCAAGACGATGAAGCACAAGTCTTTGGACTCTTACAGAATGATTTCTTACCTCCCTCCCCTATTCATGTTAACAAGGGAAAATGAATTTTTTAGATGCAACCAACACTTGTGGAGTAAGAATTTTCTTTTTTTTTTTTTGAGTTGGAGTCTCACTCCTTGTCCCAGGCTGGAGTGCAGTGGCATGCTCACGGCCACCCCAGCGTCTACCTGCTGGGCTCCAGCAAACCTTCTACCTTAGACTTCCAAGCAGCCAGAACTACAGGCCCATACTACCACACCCGGTTAATTTTTTGAAATACTGTAGAGACAAGGTCTCGCCAAGTTGCCTGGGCTGGCCTCAAACCCCTGGGCTCAGGCAATCCTCTCGTGTTGTCCTCCCAAAGTGCTGGGATTACAGGCTTGAGCCACCATGCCCGGCAGAGAATTTTCTTTTTTGAAAGGTTGAAAGAGGCAGGGTGTGGTGGCTCACACATGGAATCCCAGCACTCTGGGAGGCTGAGACAGGAGGGTTGCCTGAGCCAAGGAGTTCAGGACCAGCCTGGGCAACATAGTAAAACCTTGTCTCCATGAAAATATTTTTTAAAAATTAGCCAGGTGTGGTGGCTCATAGCCGGAATCCCAGCTACTCTCAGACTGAGGAGGAAGGATCATCTGAGCCCAGTAGGTTGACGCTTTGGTGAGCCATGATGGTGTCACTGTACTCTAGCCTGGAAGACAGAGTCAGACCATGACTCCAAAAAAAAAAAAAAAAAAGGGCCAAAACACAACTCAGGGGCAACCCCCTAGGTCCCCTACCACTGTGGGGCTTTTCTGTCCTCTCAATAAATCCTGCAAAAACAAAAAAACAAAAAAGAAAAACCACACAACTCAGTAATTAGCTGCCTTAAAGACAGGGTAGGGGGAATTCAAATCCAAACACCAAAACACTTTCCATAATGAGGTGAATAAAAATACAGCTTCTTTTATTGAAGGGTCTCACACACACAAAAATTAACAGGCATTCTGTTAAACCTTCCGTCAGAATACATAAAGCAAAGATGACTTCCCTTATCTAAGTACCAAGTGTTGATGTCAGAGAAAAATAAGTCAGACAAGTCCTTCTGCAGAGTGAGAAGCAGGGCAAGCAGGACGGACACCTGAGGATGGAGTCTATCTAATCCACCCGTTCACCAAGGCTGTGTTTGAGTGTGTGTGGATGTCTAAGGCTTCCTTCCCTTTTGACGGAAAAGTAACCCATGCACACAGTTCAGTGTTCCAAAGGTAGAAAGGGAAAACAGAGAACAGCAAGCTTCCCACCCTCTCTGTGTCCTGGCTCTCATCTCCCCTCCCCAAAGCTCACCCAAGTAACCAGTGTCTGGCAAATCCTTCCAGAAAGATTCTATTCATATATGAGCAAATGTGTGTGTTGTGTGCATTTTATAGATGATGACACGCATATATATATACCCTGCTGTGCACCTTCCTATTTTCATTTCTGTGTAGCTGAGATTTCGCCATCACCATTCTTCTGTTCCACCGACTGCATGCATGCACCACACTTTACAAATCTCTCACATCATTTGCCTAATTTCATGAATACTATCCTTGTTTTACCTCACCTAGAAAAAGTATTATGTGCCTGTAATCCCAGCACTTTGGGAGGCCAAGGTGAGGGGACTGCCTGAGCTCACGGGTTCGAGAACAGCCTGGGCAACTTGGTGAGACCTCATCTCTATAATAAATCAAGAAAAATTAGCTGGGCATGGTAGCATATGCCTGTAGTTCCAGCTACTTGGAAAGCTGAGGCAGAAGGATCGCCTGAGCCCAGCAGGTCAACACTGGGGTGGCCATGAACGTGCATGCCACTGCACTACAGCCTGGGCAAAGGAGTAAGATTCCAACTCAAAAAAAAAAAAAAGAGAAATAGAAGAATAAGTACTATGCAGACCAAATACAATTTTTAAACTGAATGTTAATACATTTTATGAATTTTATTTTTCAATTTCACTAATATTTTGTAACACCTTTTGGGATAGTTTCAGGTACCTCGACATATCACAAAATTAAGATGACTACTATACCAGGAGAGATGACTAGTAATGGATTACTACTTTCCAGAGCCAAGCACTGGCTCCCGCAGGTGGGAAAGGAAACAAACAATCAACCAGGATGTGCCAAAAAGTCACCAGTATCAGCTTTCCACAGATTGCCTGTTTACTCACTAGACTGCCTCACCATATTATTCTGAGTGCCTACCACATAAGAGATGCAAACAAACAAACAAAAACCCCACAAAACCACCACCATCAAAAAGTTTTACTGAATGAACAAAACTGACCATGTGTTAGAGATGGGCTGAGACCACCCAAGCTTATGACTACAAGTGGTCCAAATACTAATTTACAATACCCATATAACTAGAAAGCCAAGGGCATCATACTCTTTCAGTCATATAACTAGAAAGCCAAGGGCATCATACTCTTTCAGTCATTGTTTACCAAGTTCCCACCACCCTCTAGGTCCGGGGCTAGGGATGCAAGGATGTGCAACAGAGACACTGTGACTACTTCTAGTACGCTCAGGCACACTGGGGTGGTGGCCAATAAAACATCCAATCCCAGAGGGAGGTACAGGGTGCCTATGGGAGCACACAGGGAGAGCACCAAGCCTAGAGAAAGTGGTGTCTAAGTTGAAATCCAAAGAGGAGCAGGAGTTTGCCAAGTGAAGACAGAAGAGAAGTGTGGCACAGGCAGATGGAACAGCAGAGAAGAGACCCAGAAGCAAGAGAAAACAGCTCAAGGCTCAGGGATTTTGAGGGTGGGAGTAGTCAGAGATTGGAAGGACAGGTCAGGGTCAGATCATGAAGGGTTTTAGAAGCCCTGTTGAGTTAGAAATTTATCTTGAGGGTAAAGGAAGCCTGGGAGTCAGGTGCAGTGGTGTGAGCCTGTAGTCCCAGCTACTGGGAGGCTGAGGCAGGAGGATTGCTTGAGTCTGGGAGTTCAGGGTTTACCATGAGCTATGATTGCGCCTGTGAATACAGCTACTGCACTCCAGCCTGGTGACAGAGTAAGACCCTGTCTCTTTTTTTTTCTGAGTTGGAGTCTCACTCTGTTGCCTAGGATGGAAGGCAGTGGCACACTCACGGCCACCCCAGCGTTGATCTGCTGGGCTCCGGTGATCCTTCCACTTCAGCCTTTCAAGTAGCCAGAACTACAGACACGTGCTACCACGCCCGGCTAATTTTTTATTTTTATTGTAGAGACGAGGTCTCACCAAGTTACTGGGCTGTTCTTGAACCTGCAGGCTCAGGCAATCTATTAGCTTCGGCCTCCCAAAGTGCTAGGATTACAGGCTGAGCCACCGAGCCCAGACAGACTCTGTCTCTTAAGAGAAAAAAAAGGGTAAGTGGATTGTCTGAGCCCGCGGGTTCCAGAGCAGCCTGGGCAACTCGGTGAGACCTTGTCTCTACAATAAACCAAAAAAATTAGCTGGGTGTGGTAGCATGCGCCTGTAGTTCTGGTTACTTGGAAGGCTGAGGCGGAAGGATCGCCAGAGCCCAGCAAGTCGATGCTGGGGTGGCAGTGAGTGTGCCACTGCACTCCAGCCTGGGCGACAGAGTGAGACTCCAACTCAAAAAAAAGGAAAAAAAAAAAAAAGAAGAAGCCTGGTATGAGAAAATCTGTATTCTGATTTAAAGACTTGTTCAGCATCCTTGGGTTGCCCCATGCCCTGAGTCTCCTAACAACGCTGGCATAGAAACAGCAGGAGGAACGATATTTTCAGGTGACCTGCAAGATCTTCAACACCTGCCTACCCACTCTTGCCATCTGGCCCAATGCTAATCCTCGGCAGAAAACTTTCCCAGTCCTTAGCATTCTTGCCGCCTTTGCAGTAACATCAACTCTCCTCCCTGTTTCAGTCCTCCAATGAACCTCCACTGCTTAAGGTCAAAATCCAAATTGCTTAGCTGCTATAAAAAGCCCACCATGAAGATCTGGGCTCTGTAACCTCTCCAGCTGCCCCCACAGAAAGCCTGGGCTCCAGAGACATACAAGACCACACACCTCAGGACCTGCCACATTGCTCTGTCTTCTTCCTCTTTTCTGCCAAATCTCTACTCTTATCATGGGGTGAGGGTGACAGAGAGCTTTAATTTAGTTTGCATTTATAATCAGAATTTCATCTTATGCCCTTTTATATTATGAAATATTCTAACATACAGTAAGACACCAGAATGTGAACACAAACACCAGTATGCCTGTCAGCCAGTTTAAAGTCTTTTAATGGCATCATGTTAGTCATATCCTTCTACAACACGCCTTTCTTCCATGTGCCATTGTTCTGAGATTTATCCATGCTGATGCTCTTAGGGTTCTTTCATTTTAAAATATGATGGAATTCCACACAGGAAGACACACAACTTATTCATCTATTCTCCTGCTAATGGATTTCTTGGCTCTAAATATTTGCTATTACAAATAATGCTGTTGCAGTGAATAATATTCTTTTATATGTCACCCCATACATGTGTTTCTCTAAAAAACATATAACTAGGAGTGAAATTGCTGAACTGTACAGTATGAACACCTTCAAACTGCTCCAATTTGTTTATCAGTTACATATCCACCAGCATTACAAGGGGGGACCCAAAAAAACTCGAAATTTATTTACAAAAAATTGTATATTTATGCATGCATGTTTAAACTTCAGTCACCTTCAAAGTACTCCTTGTTTGATGCAATGCACCTATCAAGACACTTTTTCCACTGCTCAAAACAGTTTCTGAACTCATCAGTTTTGATGCCTTTTAGTGCTTCTAGTTTCACCTCTTCCACGTTGGCAAAACGTTTCCCTTTGAGGACTTTCTTCACAGCAGAAACAAGAAATAATCGCTCAGGGTGAGATTGGGTGAATAGTGAGGGTGGGCATGGGGGTCATGCCGTTTTGGGTCAAAAAATGCTGAACACTCAGTGTGACGTGGGCAGGTTGCTTATGTAAATCACTCATCATGAAATAGGCAAATGCATTGAAAGAATCTCCAAAAAAAATTCACTGAAGGCTGGGCTTGGTGGCTCAGCCTGCAATCCCAGCACTTTGGGATGCCGAGGCAAGTCAACTGCCTGAGTCTGTGGGTTTGAGACCGGCCTGGGCAACTTGGTGAGACCTTGTCTCTACAACAAATAAAAAAAAAATTAGCCGGGCGTGGCAGCACACACCTATAGTTCTGGCTACTTGGAAGGCTGAGGTGGAAGGATCGCCAGAGTAGATTGCCTGAGTCCGCTGATTCGTGACCCACCCAGGCAACTTGGTGAGACCTTGTCTCTACAATAAATCAAAAATTAGCCGGGCGTGGTAGCGCGCCTGTAGTCCCAGCTACTCGGAAGGCTGAGGCGGAAGGATCGCCGGAGCCCAGCAGGTCAAGGCTGCGGTGGCCGGGAGCGGCCACTGC